>PVKN010006972.1:0-27530 GCA_004027915.1 Capromys pilorides
AGAGAGAGAGAGAGAGAGAGAGAGAGGGGGGGGGGGGGAAACACACAGTACAGGAAAGTTCTTTTTTTATCCTTATTCTACTATACATTATATGAATAAATATTTACCAAATTGTTATGCTTTGAATGAAATGAGGAAATCTCTAAAAAACAGAATCTGCCAGCCATGTAACCTTGGCTTCACCTCACCTTCTAATTGTTATACTAGATCATATAATTAGCTAAATCTCACTATAAGAAGGAATAACTCTGTGTGACAGACAGTACCTTAGCTAGCTCTTCTCATCCAGGAACCTAGCAGCACAGGAGTCTGGCAAATACAACTTTTGATTCACATAAAGCAAATGGGTTCTGGAAGTTGGATAGTACAGGTATTGAGCTAAGCCTGGTCCTTCGGTTCCTACTATAAATTCCTTCAGTGTATTCAGTAGGTTAGAACTAACAAATCAAACACACATGTTATAAACACACATGTATACAAATGGACAATGAGTATACTATGGACAATTCTAGGGAAAATGAACTATAACAAAAAGAAACATAACATTTATGATGATAGCTGCCCACAAGAGAGACTTCATGTTATTACACAGAACAATTCTGTATTGTTCTACAAGCTAGGAGGTTGGAGGCCTGGTATCCAGTCTTGAATTTCACTAAGTGGAGATATCATCTATGGATAAATACTACCATAGATGTCATTACTTCCCATTGTAAAATTTTATTCCAATTTTGATACTTAAGAGAAAAAACCATTCTAGGACTATATGATTTCTGATAGTTTTTAAAAAGTATCATATATGGATCCTGCAGAAATATTTATAATAATGGATTTTCCTTTCTTCCCTCACTCCCTCCCCTCTTTTATTCCTTCACCTTTTCCCTTGGTGCTGAAGATTAAATTTCAAGCATGCTAAGTTCATGCTGTACTACTGAAAACACTCCTCTCCCTTTCATTTTTATATTACCTAGGCTTCCAAACTGATATACCATATCCTGCTAAATTATCTTTCAAAACTGATAGAGGATATTTC
The DNA here is from genome assembly GCA_004027915.1 of Capromys pilorides. Lineage (NCBI taxonomy): Eukaryota > Metazoa > Chordata > Mammalia > Rodentia > Capromyidae > Capromys > Capromys pilorides. The sequence continues at coordinate 1,034 of PVKN010006972.1, forward strand.
TATGATAAAAGACCATCTAAAGAAATTCATGACCACCACAGGAGGACTCTAAAAAATTCTCAAGAACAATGAAGAAACAGATGACAAAGTTGGGTTGGCAAGATAGCTCAGCAGACTAAGTGCCTGCCTAGGCAAGTACAGGGACCACAGTTCAATCCCTGGTACCACATGCCAACTGGTCATGCCCCCTGGCATGCTGAGCTGGAGACCAACTTGGGGCATGGTGGTACATGCCTGTAACCCCAGAACTAGGGAGGCTACTAACAGGAGGATCACTATGACTGTGAGCTGCTACATAGTGAGACCTTGTACCAAATACATTTAGACAGACAGACAGAGAGACAGAGAGACAGAGAGAAAGAGAATATAAAGTTATCAGTGCTAAACTGGCCAAAGAGCTCAGCAGACTAAAGTGCCTGCTGCTTAGGCAGAGCACAGGGGCTGGGGTTCAATGCTGGCGACTGGGCATGGTGGCATGCACCTATAATCCCAGCGTTTGGGATGCTGAAAATAGGAGAATCACTATGAGTCCAATTTACATAGTGAGACCCCTTAGACCCTGTACCAAATAATTAAAAAAAAAAAAAAAAAAAAAAAAAAAAAAAAAAAAAAAAAAAAAAAAAAAAAAAAAAAAAAATAAAAAAAAAAAAAAAAAAAAAAAAAAAAAAAAAAAAAAAAAAAAAAAAAAAAAAAAAAAAAGAATACAATGAATGCACAGGTATGGAGAGTAATGAAGTAGAAAGGAAGAGAATCAGAAAAATAATACAATCATAGGAATAAGTCAACATCTATCAGATATAACCATCAATCTGAATTGTCTCAATGTGCCTTCCCAAAATGATGAAGATTAACAGAAATCCAACAGGATGGGCCAGTGAGATGGCTCAGCAGTCTAAAGCAGCTGCTTAGGCAAGCTCATGGAACCACAGGGACCACGGTTCGATCCCCGGCACCACATGCTGCGCCAGCTCCGTCCCCAGGGCAGGCTGAGCCGGCCATAGAAAGAAAGAAAGAAAAGAAAGAGGAAGGAAGGAAGGAGGGAGGGAGGGAGGGAGGGAGGGAAGGAAGGAAGAAGAAAGGAAGAAGGAAGCAAGCCAGCCAGCCTACAAAATACTATATACAAGAAACACATTTAGCCCCAAAAGAAATTCATAGACTAAAAGTCAAAAGTTGGAAAGTAATTATTTCATGAAATGGAAATCTGAAAACAAGCAGGAATACCTGCATTGTTTGTTTGCTGGTATTTAGTACAGAGTTTACAGGATCTCACTACACAGATCTGACTGTAGTAATCCTCCTGTTTTTAGCCTCCCAAGCCCTAGGATTACAGGCCTACACCACCACACCCAGTCTCAATCCCCATCTCAGGGCACCCTAGGGGCAGAGCCTGCATGGCATGCCCGAAATCAAACCCTGCCCAAGTAGGTGTACTATTCTTACACAAACTGGATTTTAAGCCAAAATCAATCAGAAGAGGCAAAAAAAAAAAAAGTCACTACATATTTGTTAAAAACATTCATCAGTAAGAGATAACAATTATAAATATGGATACACTAAACAGTAGTGTACCCAACTTCATAAAACATTTCTTGGAGCCGGGCGTGGTGGTGCATGCCTGTAATCCCAGCACTCGGGAGGCTGAGGCAGGAGGATTTCTGTGAGTTCGAGACCAGCCTGGGCTACAAAAGTGAGCTTAAGGCCAGCCTGAACTGCATATCGAGACCCTGTCTCAAAAAGAAAAAAAAAAAACCATAAAACAGTTCTTTTGTGTTGTTGTTGTTGAGACAGTATTTTCACTATGCAGTTAAGTAGTTCAAGCTGGCCTTGAACTCATAAGCCCAGTATGACCTCAAACTTGTGATTCTCCTGCCTCAGCCTCCAAAGTGGTGAAATTATAGGCATGTGCCATCATGCCCAGCCCATAAAACATTTCTGCCATAGGAAAACAGAAAAATACCAATGCAATTACAGTGGAGGTCCACAATATCTTATTACCACAAATAGATCAACAAAACAAAACAAAATCAACAAAGAAATATGAGAGTTTAACCAAACTTTCAAACAACTGGACCCCAAAACAACAAAATACTCATTCTTCCTGGCAGCAATGAGTTCAAGGCCAAGCAAGGTTGGAAAGCAATTATTTCACGCAATGGTAACCTGAAAACAAGCCCACAGGAATGTAACATGTTCACATCAGAGCTACCTGAATGCAACGCATCCAAATTATGGTCCTATCTATCACAAACGTGTTAATAAATAAAACTAAGAAAATTGGATATCTACATGGAAAAGAGTCAGTCTAGATCCATACATCTCACCATTTACCAAACTAAAATCAAAACAGGCCAAAGATCTAAATGGTAAAAGAGAAACAATTTGCTAGAAGATAAAATAGGTAAAACCCATGAAGACATAGGTGTGGGCAAAGATTTTCTGAACAAAACTCCAATGACACAACACACACACACACACACACACACACACACACACAAATACCCAGAACCAACAGGTGGGATATCAAACTAAAAAGCTTCTGTTCAACTAACAGAATAAAGAGGCAGCCCACCAAATGGAAAAATCTGTCAGTTATTCCTCAAACAGAAGACTGACATATAGAACACATACACACTTAAAAGGAATGAAGCAAAGAAAACCCAACAGATTTAACTTTTTTTTTTTCTGTATTTAGGGTCTACAGGGTCTTACTACATAGATGGGACTTGTGATTCTCCTGTTTTCAGCCTCCCAAGTGCTGGGATTACAGGCGTGTGCCACCACGCCTAGTTTCAACACCCTGGGGGCAGGACCAGCACAGAACATAGGGTATTGAACTCTGGCCACTAACTCTAAGCAGGCGCTTTAATCTGCTGAGCTATTAGGCCAGCCCTATTTAACATTTTTTTAATGGTCACAATTATAAGCAAAAAACTATGCATTTAAAGGTAGGGAAGGGCTGGGAGATAGCTCTGTGGCACTAGTGCCTGCCTGGCAAGTGCAAGGTCATGAGTTTGAACCCTAGTCCTATCAAAAAAATAAAAAATAAAGGCAGGGAAGGGCCAGCCAGATAGCTTAGCATTAAAGCGCCTGTTTAGGCAGATGCAGTGACCTGCCAGGGTTCTATCCCCAGAGTGCCTTGCTGACCCTGCTTCTGGGGTTCTTTGATGAGACAGGGAATGAGACTGGGCATGGTGGTACACGCCTATAATCCTAGCACTTGGGAGGCTGAAAACAGGAGGATCACTGAGAGTCTGATCTATGTAGTGAAACCCTGTAGACCTTGTACTAAATACAAAAAAAAAAAATTAAAAGCAGGGAAGTAATTATTACTGTTTAGACTGAAAAATGTCCCCCAGAAGCCTTTAGTGTTCAGAGGTGGGGCTTGCAGAAAGACTGGATTATATGAGTGCTACAGACCCCAACTTCTAGTGAAAAAAGAGGCAAGTTGCAACGGGAATGACCTAGAAGGACATTGCTCCCTCCCAGGTTCCTCCTTTTTCTCTCTTTCTTGGCCTCCATGCTACCCAACTTTCCTCTGGCCAGCCCATTCCACATATGATTTCTATCTTTTTGGAGCTGATGAAGCATGGAGCAAAACTTTGGAAACTGTGTGCCAAAATAAATCTTTCCTCCTTTAAGTTGTGGGTTTCAGGCATTTTGTTCTAGCAATGAAAAGTAACTAAAACATCAGGAGAATGGCAACTAACAGGAGGATAGGAGCTAGGGCAGTGGAAGACCTCTGGCACACCGTGTGGCACCATCTCATCACTCAGCAAGCTATATATTTTGTATATGACAGTTTTATTTCATAATAAAAAATTGATTCTACAGTGAAAACATTTTGCCTAAATAAAATACTAACCAAAAGAAAGTTGATATAGGGCTGTCAAAATAGCTCAGCAGACTAAGTGCCTGCAAGCACCAGGACCAAGGTTTGATCCAGGCACCATATGTCACACTGGCCACACCCCTGGGGTGCTCTGAGTCAGCCACTGAGATGGGATGGTAATCCCAGCGCTGAGGAAGCTGAAAACAGGAGGATCTGAGCCATGTAGTAAGACCCTGTACCAAATACATCTAAAAAAAAAAAAAAAAAAAAAGAAAGAAAGGAAAGAAAGCTGGTATAGCTCTGTGTACACACACACAAGCCAAGAAAGCAATAATCTAATAATTTAATTTCCTCACTGAAAAATAAGGATAATAGGGGCCGGCGAGATGGTTCAGTGGTCTAAAGCGCCTGCTTAGGAAGGCTCAGGCAACTGCAGGGACTGCTGTTCGATCCCCGGCACCACATGCTGCGCCAGCCCCACCACCAGGGCAGGCTGAGCCAGCCACAAAATGAATAAATAAAGAAACAAACAAACACAACAAGCAAACAAATAAGTAAATAAATAATAAATAAATAAATAAAAATTAAAAAAAAAAATAAGGATAATAAAAGTAATTAGTTCACAGCATTGTGAAAATCAGAAGAGTTTACAGAGATACACAGAAAAGACCACTGAACAGATTAAAGTGCCTCCTTAGGCAGAGTCCAGCAGCTGTGGGGGCCTCACCCCAGGGGGGCAGGCTGAGACAAATGAGACTGGGGGTGGTGATGTGCACCTGTAATCCCAGTGCTTGGGAGGCTGAAAACAGAAGGATCAGCACAATTCCTATCTGTGTAGTGGGGCCCTGCAGACCCTGTACTAAATACATTTTTAAAAATGTGACATGTCACTTAAAGAACATAGAACAGTTTCTGGCACACAAATTTGGTGGTTAGAGTTGGTGATCATCTATATCGTCTGAAGTAGCTATTTATTCCCTAAGCTTCAGTTTCCTTACTGAGTTAAATATTTACCTGACAGGATTACCAAGAAGTAAAAAAAATATGTAAAATATCTAGCATAATATTCATAGCATAATATTCAATAGCATAAATGATGGATTTTTCTCATGACCGTCCAACATTTGGTCATCTGTCCCATGAGACATACCTCAGTCATTGCACCTTCCTCTTGCACTTTATACCTGGTCATTCACGTTATCTCAATGAGCCTCATGTTCGAAACTGGATCTTCATCTAGATTTCAAAATGATACAAATCAGAATTTTGAAAGAGTCAACCTGTTAGTAAGAATGGCCTTGTGTTAGTCTCAGGTATCTGTGGCATCTGAGGCCCCAGGTGTCTGCGGTTCTGGTACTCACTAAACCAAAACCCAAACCGCTACCATATCATATGCCTCCTACCTTCTCTTCTTTCCCCTTTTTAGCTTTCCCCTGTTTTGTTGAAACATTTTCTGGGCATCCAAGTCAATCATCACTCGGGATTACGGGTTTCGAAGGTAGAATAGCTCACTCACAAGGGCACTAAAACGAAGCACTCACAGATACAAAGTGTGACTGACCACAAAGCATAGGCAGCGTAATGGTTTTTGTCTAAATGTACTTCGAGGGGCTGGGGAGACAGCTCGGTGGCACAAGTGCCTGCCCGGCAAGTGCAAGGTTGTGAGTTCAAACTCTCCAGTCCTGCAAAAAAAAAAAAAAAGTATTCCTGGAGCCTTTTGTGGTTGGAGGACTTTTTTGCAGGTGGCCGATTTTAGGGTATGTGACTGATTCATAGTGTAATGCTGGGATTAGGGGTAAAATTGCTAGAATAGTTCACTGACTACAGGAGTAGGGGACGAGGGGGAATTGTTTGTATATGGCAGTGATGGCAAGAAACCTTTTAGAGCTTTCAGTGATATAAACTTCCACCAAATATGATGGTCTATGCCTCTAATCCCAGCACTTGAGAGGCTGAGGCAGGATGACACTATGAGCTCAAGACTAGCCTTGGGCTACAAAGTGAACTCAAAGCCAGCCTGACTGCGTAGCCAGTCCCTGTTTGAAAGAGAGAGAGAGACCAGAAATACCAACTGCCCACTGTGGCACATGTGCCATAGGGTTACATCACTGGTGTAGGAGACAAAACACCAAGTGCAAAAAAGCAAAAACAAATTTTTAAAAGGCATAGCACTGTGTTGCTCAAAATCCTTTCTTTAAACTGCTCATTAAAGATCCAAAGCCGCTGTAACACGCACATATATTAGTTTCACCATTCTTGAAAGAGAACCCTAGAAATAAACCATGACCAACATCTGTGCTTTTTCAAACGAGTCACACCCAAACTTGCAAGAATCTCAAGGTACCTTTCAAACCAACTGCAATAAAGGAACATAGTTAACACTTTCTACTCATACAAGAACTGCTTCAAAATATCCAAATTTGCTTTTTAATGGTTCCTGAGAGAAAAAGAAACCTATAAAGAAAAGGAGTTCGGATCAGCTATCATCTCAACCATCATTCTGTCCCAGGATAAGTTACTTAAAGGGCCAGAATAGGCTTCTGCTGCTTTGAAGCAAAAACCGCCAGGAAAACTCCAAGCCAGGCAGCTACCGCTGCCCTTTTGGGTAGTCCATTCAGGAATATTAAGGGTGGAGGAGAGGAGAGCTCCTGCAGAGCATTTCAACTAATGAGTAATGTCTGAATGTTAAATATTATCATGATTAAAATAAAATGGCTAAGGCCAGGGATGCAGAGCACAGGGCATGCCTCGCGAGCGAGAGGGCCTAAGTTAACTTCTAGGTACCAAAAATAAAAATAAAATAAAAGTATGCACATCTGTTGTCACGGCATTCCGGGAGGCTGAGGTAGGAAGACGGTAAGCGCCAGCCCCGCTCGGGCCACTTAGCAACTCGGTGAGACCCTGTTTCTCCGCGAAGAGGGGGTAAGCAGGAGACCGTGCTCCGTGTGAAGGCTCTCGGTTCCATCCCCAGCACCCACATGACTCAAACACCCAGGCAATCCACACCCTCTGTCCAGTTTCTGGTAGGTATCTTACACCTCTGACCTTTCTCACATTAGACCAATCAAAGCAGACGCCACAGAAGAGTCAGAATGCTCCCGGGAGGAGCCTAACAAAGCGGAGTGAGGGACCCCGGCCACGGCGCCCGCGATCTCCCCACTCGGACCCAGACCCCGGCACGGGAGAGGCAGCTGCAGCGGACTCTCGGGAAGGGGTGATCACGGGTCCCAGACCCTAAAGTCTGGCCCGTGCCGGGTGCTTCTCGGCTTCATCATCGTTGCCTGATGTACTCTCCACACTCATGCCAGAAAACACTCAGCACACTTACTATCCCGATCAAAAACCTGAAGCACCGAGGCTTTACGGAGCCGACGCGCACACAGGCTGCGGAACCCTGCGGGAAACCAGGTCTGTGCAAGCGCCAACCCTTTCTGTACTCGAGCATTTTTAATTAGCGCGGACCCGCCTCAAGGGCTCCTCCCCGCACTCCTGCGGGAGGCAAGTCTAGAGGTATTCTAGGAAGGAGACTCTGACGACGCCTTCAGCGACCTGAAGAGCCACTCACCTTCCTCAGCCGCCGTCTCCCCACCAGCAGCTGGCCCAGCCGGTCTCTGCGCAGAGGTTCGATCCCCGCCTCCGCGACCGTTACCGCGGGGAAGGCCAGCCAATCGAGCCCGAGCGCCTCGAGGGCACGCCGCAGCTTGGCTTCAGCGTCTCCGAGCGACTCTCTCGAGCAGCCGGAGAAGGCTGGGGGCGGGGCTTATCGCTGGACCAGGTGTCCACTGGTGGCTCCGCGGCTGGGGGCGGGGCTTATCGCTGACGTCTACTAGTCGGCGTACTGCCGTGGGCGCGCTGGTCCTGCCGTAGCACGCCCAGCCGCTCCAGGCAGTTAGACCCTTGGGCGCGCTCTTGGAACCTTGTTTATGTTGTCGAGGCTGCAGGTGAAAGTAAAGCTGGGACTCCCTGGTCACCCCAGACTGGCCTCTGGACACTCACCCCGGGCCTTTCCCTCCCCGCCATCGTTGTGAACTGTTCCTGGGAGCCAGTCAGCATGTTGTCTGCGTTCCAGCCAAGGCTGATCACTGGTAGTGGCTGGCATTGGACGACCCCCAATAATCATTAACCCTTCATCCTCGCTCAGCATTTTTTGAATGTGTAGGAAGTACAAGGTGCTACATTAGCCTGTAACAATACAGAGTTGCTTACTGCTGCGTAGAAATTAAGATGTGTGTACATTCAAGATCACGTGATAAACCTGAGCAAAAGAGACGTACACGCCGCGGAAGCAAAAGGATTACTAAACATAAGGCTGTCACTGGAGCCTTCTAGGCTGGGGTAGCTCAGTCCTGGCGGCACATTTGAATTACCTGGGAAGCTTTGAAAACTGCTGCTTAGGCCGGTTAAAACAAACTCCCTGAGGTAAGACGCAGGTGCCAGAGTGTGTAAGGCTCCTCGGAGGACTTAGGTATGCTCCAAGGAGAAAGGCAAACGTTGAGGGCTCCTTAAAAATTTCTGAAAAGTGAATAAGAGCTCCCCACCAATACAAGGAGGAAAGGTAGAGAACACCTGATAGGCCCCTTTGGTAGAGTGCATGTCTGCCCCCGTATAAGCTACAGACCTGTCTCCCAAAGTATTTACAAATATAGTAGAACTTGCTAAAGGCTTTCTTGGGGCATCTGAGTGTGTTCTATCATTAGAGATGGGATATGCTACTGGGACTTCATCCAGGAGGTGATAGTGATGCAGGAAGAAAAAACTGATCTGGGGTGGATGACCTCCAATAGGAAACCTCCAAACGATATAGGAAAAATTGATCCCCAACCTGAAAAGTACCTGGGATGGGTTTGTGTTCTCTAAAACCGAAGAATGAATTTTAGGAACAAATGGAGGTAATGAGCAGTACATATTTATTGAAAGAAAGAAAGCTCCTGTCGGAGAGAGAAAGGAGGGGGGCCACGAGTGGGTGTCCCCGGGAAGCTGTCTCTTCCAGGGACTTTTATAGAGGTGAGGCATGGGAACTCGCTTAGGTGGGTATGAGGTGGGACAAAGACTATGGTCAACCAATGAGATTACAAGCACCATTGCTCACGTAACATTAAAATTGGGATCCAATGGGAAGACCAGTCATGTAGCAAGCCAGCAGGAACACCACCTATTGAGCTTGGGCTTGTGACTCTTCAGGGTCTTTCAAGGTGATTGATACCTACTTAGAGTATCAATCCCTGATGCCCATCCCTAGAGAAGTATGTAGCTGTATTTGTTTACTGTTGTCTTGAGACCTGGCCCTCAGCAGACAAGTGTCTCTAGTTGTAAAGTCACCTTGTCTTCCATGTCATCGTTGAGGGCCTGGCCCTGTCTGTCTGCCTATAATATTTCTATCCAATTCAGCTGCCTACAACAATAGGAAATCACTGACAGATTTTCCAGTATGTAGATACAACAGAAATATCTTTGCTTGGGTGTCAAGCTTTATTCATCCTAATGTGTTTTAAAAACATCATTGTACAAGTATGTTCCATACTGTACAAATGCAACTTTCTCACACACGAAAAAAAAAAGATACAAGAAAAATAGAACTCCCAACCTGTTAGATGTCAAGCGCACAAAGTTTGTGGTTTCACAATGTAGAGGGATGAAGTAGCAAACCAAAGAAAGAAATAGGAGACTTTTACTGGAAATTATGGAAAGAAAAGCATCTGGATTTCCAGGACAGGTCTCGAATAGGGTGACCACTGAGCAGACCTTTTGTCGGGGGTAGTTTTTACAGCAAAGTCATAGTGCAGAAATATGAGTGCCATATAGCTACTTAGTTAGTATTGATCCAAGAGGAAAATGAGTCATGTAGCAAGGACATATTTTTAAAAACTGGTATTTGGGGGAAGTGGAGAGTATGATCCTGGAGGTTCTGGTCTCCCGCTTATGCACCTGGATGCCTATCAGGACCCACTGGACTAGAGGGTGCTAATTACAGCATGCTCTCAAGCTGGTGTTTATCTTTCAGGCCTAGCTATTGCTTATCTATCTTTTTTCTTTTTTTTTTTTTTTTTTTGTGATACAGGGATTGAACTCAGTAATGCTGCACCTCCCAGGCAAGCACTTATTCTACTGAGCTATCTCCCCAGCCCTGTTTATCTATCTTGAGGTCTGGCTCTTTTCAGATTTTCCTCCAGGCCACAATTCTGATGTCTTTATGTTTTTGTGCTTTCTTGAGGTTCCAATTGCTCTTTGACTGTATATTAATTTTTATCTAACTTAGCTGCCTACAAGAAAATTAGCTCAACCTCATACTTCTGTTTAATAAATTTGCAATCTAAAACTAGGGTCCTGACCACCATTTCCAAAAATTTATAAGGGATTAGTTGATCAAAAAGAATTGATCAATTAACCAATTAAAGGGCAAAATATGCCTTCCACACCTAGAGGGAAGGCCTAAAGGCTCAGGGATCCACCATGGTCCTGGCATCTCGTAGTCAGAGGGTGTCACTATTATCAACACATCTTTTCCATCTGGTCAAATGACCTGTTTGTGGCAAATGCAGGTTCCATGCTGACCAACAGGGATTTACCACAGAGAGCACAGGCTAAGGTGTCTCGCACCAGCACACAACCCTGAGGTCTTTGTACTTTCAAGCCCACACTCATCCTTCTTCCAGGCAGATGGGGCCATAGTAAGTTTGATCTCAGTACCTGCCCCAGCCCACTCTCATCTCTTCCTTCTCCACGCACTTTGCAGTGCAGTTAGCCTCAAACTCAAAGCGATTCTCTTGGCTCAGCCTCCTTAATGCTCAGATTACCGGCATGTGCCACCAGACCTGGTCTAATAGCTGGTTGTCTTACTTTTCTCATTCGTTGAGACAAAATACCCAGCATCCAAAGTGAAGGAGGCAAGGTTTAGAGTAGCTGACAGTTTGCGCAGGTTTCAGTTCACAGTTGGCTGGCTCCAAGGCAGGGCGGCATGGCAGAGGGGCATCACAGAGGAGAACAGGTCATGGTGGGCAGAAGGCAGCGAAGCAGTGAAGAAGCAGAGAACTGGCAGCGGGCTGCCTTCTTTCTGTTCCTTTACACCCATCTAGGTTACCTGTCCTTTGAGTGGTGCTACCCACACTGAGTTTCCCATTATCCATACCCCAAAACTATGTCAAAACCAACAGTGGGCTAATTTAGTAATCACACACCTTAGATCCAGCCACCCCTTAAAAGCCCTACCTATGACCACATGAAGCTCTAGGTGGGTGCCTAGACACAAGCCATGATGCTGGAAAACTATTATTTTGACCAAGTTCAATCTCTGCTTCCCTTTTTCAGGACCAGAGTGTGACTCACCTATTCTTCTGAGGCCAGGAGGCCAAACATCTTTGTGTTAGGATTACATTAGATTAAAGTAAGAGAAAACCTAGTCAAACTATCTTCTTGAACTATAAAAAAAATTGAAGATCTCAGCTGGGCATGGTGGTACACACCACACCTGTGGTCCCAGCACTTGGGAGGCTGAGGCAGGTGAATCGGTGTGAGTTTGAGACCAGCCTGGGCTACGAAAGTGAGTTCAAGGCCAGTCTGAACTGCATAGTGAGACCTTGTCTCAAAAAGACAAACAAACAATAAATAAATAAAAAGAAATTGATGATCTCATAATAAAAGAAAACCTACAGGCAGGTACTTTGGGATTGTTTAATTTAATGATCAATGAGTAACCAAGGAACCAGGGGCTGGGGAAATAGGTCAGTAGAATAAGCGCTTACCTGGCAAGCACAAGGGCCTGAGTTCAATCCTTGGTCCCACAAAAAAAAGTAACCAAGGAACCTATGGCTGAGTCTCTCTGCTCTACAATAAACATGATATGCTTCAAATTAATACAAGTGAGTTTTTCAGCTTTGTACCAGGAACAACCAAGATGACATCTTTTTTTTTCCTCCTGCCCCATGAGAAAAAAAAATCCTTAGTTTTTTGCATGAGTTAGGTCAAGCCATGTGGGCACACTCTGCCCTTTGCTCAGATGGCTTAGGGTTGAGTCCCATAAGGGAAAGGGGGAGACAACTGGAACTGGCTTCTAAACGATCACATAGCCAGTAGTCTAATAACTATGCTAGACGAACATCGGACAGGCATACTGGAAACTCTAAATAGTATCCAATAAGTATCCAGTATCTGTAATTTGTTCATTTTATTATTGTCTCCATTCTTGCAACTCAAAACATAAGTTTAAAAAAATGGTCAGCCACGAATAATTCCTTTTTCTAATAGAGACCCAGTGAAAACAGGCTATCATGATGGAAGTGTGTGTAGCTGCCCTCTTGAAATAAATTGGTGCTGTCTTTGGATACATTTGTGAGCACAAACAAATCAATACCTGCTCAGTAGTGTCCTTGTAACATAATTTAAGAGTTTGAGGGGCTGGGGAGAAAGATCAGCAGTCAAGGACCCAAGTTCAATCCCCAGTACCACATGTGGGGCCAGCCACCAAGACCAGGCATGGTGACGCATGCCTGTAATCCCAGCACTGCAGAGGCTGACACGGGAGGATCACTATGAGTCCAAGCTGCATAGCAAGACCTTGCACCTAATAAAGAAATAAATAAAAGATTTAATATTTTAATAAAAGTTCTAGGGCCAGTGAGATAGCTCAGCAGACTAAGTGTTTGCTTAGGCAAGCACAGGGACCAGGGTTTGAACCCCAGCACCACATGCCTCACCGGCCCCACCCTGAGGCACGCTGAGCAGGCCACTGAGTTCCTGTGTGGTGGCGCATGCCTGTAATCTCAGCTGAGGATGAGACAGAAAGATCACTACGAGTGTAAGCTGCGCAGTGAGGCCTTGTACCAAACACATACATTTAAAAAAAGTTCTATAAAAGAAAAATTTGGTCATACAACTTCGAAGATCAGTTAGCTTAATTCATAGGTTGTTCCCTGTTGTCTTTCAACTCTGCGTTCTTTCATAGACAGCACACACTTAGCCCCTGCAAAACTGCCTCCACTCTGCCAGTCCCAAAGGTAGAACTATCTTTCTTTTCATTTACAGAAAGCTGTAGAAAGAAATCATATAAGGTCTTGATGCCCCTATGCCCCATATTTTTAGTCTGTTCAGGCTGCTAAAACAAACACCTTAGACTCAGGTAAACAACAGAATTTTATTGTTTGCGTTTCTGCCAGAGAAGGCCACGGTCCAGGTAGCAGCAGATTCAGAGCACGGGGAGTGCTTGTTTTTCGGTTTCAGCAGTGGTGCCTTACTGCCGCATCCTTATGAAACCAAGGCACTACAGTACCTGATTAAGTTTTCTGGACTTAATCGGCTTTCCCTGATCTTAGTTATTTGCCTTTCTAGACCTAACCCTACACATGCGCCTGGTCTCTTGCTTTCCAAATTACCTCCTTTGTGGCTATCACCTCAGGCCCCTGTGTCATGATGGTAACCGCTGAAGTTAGATCCCCCATGCAGAAGGCACCAGTTACATCCTGCCCTCTAGTCACTTTCCCATGTGCCTCACGCCACATCCCCACACCGTTCTCAGGGAAGCAGACTTGAAGCTTGCTCTTCAGTGTTCACAGTGGTGGCCTTGTGAAGAGCGTCTTCTTCTTTTGCAAAACTTGTCTTAGTGACTGGCATACTACAGCGGGCCAAGTGAGCCTGGTCATATCACACTCACAGGGTGGAGGGAGCAGATAGGCTCTCCCAAACCTTTCCCACTGGGAAAGAGCACTGTTTCCGCTCATGAGGATAGGCCCTGTGGTAGCTGATAGGTTGTGTCAACTTGAGGAAGCTTGGCTGGATGGGCTCTGCTGTTTCTGGGCTGTGGGGGCCTCATCCTGCAGGATGCGAAGGGCCTACCTTGGGGTGTGATTGGTTCCACCCTGGGCCAGATGAGCCACCCCAGAGTGACTCAGCACAAAAAGTATGTAAATAGGAGTTGAGGAAGACTTTGTGTGGCCCCGCCCACCCCTTTTCCCTGGAGAAGTCCTCATCTTTAGAGGAGCTTGATCTTCCCATCCGTGGCAAGCTGAATAAACCTTTCCTTCCTTCATTTTGAGTGTTAGGTATTTGTCCCACCAACGAGTAAAAAGTAATTAAGACACACCCCTTACGACCCAGTCACAACCAAAAGGCCTCGCTTGTTAATACTTGTGTTGGAGGTTAGGCATCAACACCTGAATTTTCAAAAAAACACTGTTTTAAATCTTTTATTTATTAATTCATTTGGTACAGGGGCTCACTACACAGCTTGGACTCATAGTGATTCTCCTGTTTCAGCTCCCCAGTATTGGAATTATAGACATGTGCCACCATACCCAGTTTCCGGCACAGCACAACCAGGGTTTTGGGGCCAGCACCACATGCAGCACTGAGGACTGAACCCAGGCAGGTGCTTAGACTGCCGAGCTATCTCCCTGGCCCAAACACATGGACTTTGGGAGAAGACATAATACTCTTCAGACCACAGCAGCCCTCAGACCTGCTGGGCCCCCAGAAGCCCTTCAGATAGCCCTATTCTGTTGCAGAGCATGATCTGCAGGAACCAATCACTCATCTCCTGAGGTGAGCACTGAAGACATGAAGCCATTAGAGGATGGGAAGGCCTCCCATGTTCACGGCTTGGCAGAAATAATTGCTAAATCGGCCATATCATCCAAAATTATCCACAGATTCATTCCAATCCGCATCAAAATACTAATGACATTCTTCACAGAATTAGAAAAGACAATCCTAAAACTTACATAGAAATACAAAAGACTCAAGAATAGCCAGAGCAATCATGAAAAAACAGCAATCCTGGAGTGTCTTAGTTACTCTTCTCTCATTGCCGGGACAAATACCTGACACACAAGCTTAGGGAAGGAAAGGTTTATTTAGCTCACAATTACTGGAGGTTTCAAGACATTGCCCCTGCCCTACAGGGTCTGGAGGAGAGGCTGAGGCGTTGCCCTGTGCACGATAATCCGCTCCATGCCTCCATGAGAGGCCACCAAGTTGGGGAGAGGGCGCATACTATCAGTTTAAGGGTTCGAGTTGCTCTGGCCCTGCCCCTTAACCCCACCCTAGTCCTCTGGCCCTGCCCCTTGAGCCACCAGCTTGACAGCCCCATGATTTACAGGAGGCTTTGGGGAGACAACTAGATACAAACCATAACATGGAGGCACCACAATACCCAATGGCAAATTATACTAAAAAGCCATAGTAACAAAAATAGCATGGCACTGGCACAGGCACAAAACAATAGACACATAAACCAGTGGAACAGAATGGAGGACACAGGAATAAATCCACACAACTACAGCCACCTGATTCTTTCTTTCTTTCTATTGTGGGACTGGGGGATTGAACTCAGGTACTTGTGTTTGCCAGGCAAGCTCTTATTCTACTGAGCTATCTCCCCAGCCCCAGCTATCTGATTCTTAACAACAACAACAACAATAATAAAACAACAACGACAACAATGAAAAATTAGACACTGTACTGGAGAAAGGACAACCTCTTTAACAAGCTGTCCTGTAGAAACTGGATATTCACTTACAGAAGATTGAAACTGGATCTCTCTCATGTTGTGTAAAAGTCAATTCAAAACGG
The DNA here is from genome assembly GCA_004027915.1 of Capromys pilorides. NCBI lineage: Eukaryota > Metazoa > Chordata > Mammalia > Rodentia > Capromyidae > Capromys > Capromys pilorides. The sequence continues at coordinate 16,422 of PVKN010006972.1, forward strand.
ATCAAAGACCTGAAACCTTGAAACTTCTAAAAGAACACATAGGTAAAATACTGAAGCCATGCCCACAGGGAAAAAGTTCCTGAAAAGGACCCTACTGATTCTGAAATAACAAGAACCCACAAATTGCACAAAATTTAAAAAATTCAGTAAATCAAGGGAAACAACTAGTTGTAAAGAGACAGCCTACAAAAATGGAAATTTTTTTTGCCATCTACTCTTTAGACAAATACTGAAAAAATATAAAGAACTCAAAACACTTAATAGCAAAAAAAATCAAATGGCCCAATTAATAAGTGGGCAAATGAATTGAAGAAATACTTTCATCCCACGAGTACTCAGCAAACCTAAGACCTTCACTCAGCTACAAACCAGCAGCATCCCTTTCGTAATTTTGAGTCAGGGTCTTAATAAATTGGCCATGCTGAGTTTGAACTTGTAATCCTGATACCTCAGTGGTAATCCCACAAGTCTGTAAACCCAGCACTCAGAAAGCTGAGGCAGGAAGGACTGTTAGTGAGTTCGAGACTAGTTTGGGCTACAAAGTGAGTTCAAGGCCGACCTGCCTGTCTCCAAAAGACAAAAAAAAAGTGCTGAGATTATTGACATGCACCACCTTGCTAAACTTCACAAAAAGAAATAAAAATGGTCAATAACTATTTGAAAATAATGTTTAACAATGGGCTGGGGATATAACTCAGCGACAGAATATCTGCCTGGCAAGAGCAAGGTCCTGTGTTCAATTCCAGTAAAAAATAAAATAATAACGTTTAACGTCGTTAGCCATCAGAGAAATGCAAATCAAAACTACATTGAGATTTCATCTCTCTAGTCAGAACAGCTCGTCAGGAATATAAAAACAGCACATAGTGGCAAAGATGTAAAAGGGGAAAAGAACTCTTTCTACATTGCTGGTATAGAAGTTCCTCAAGACACTGAAAATGCAGCCACTATCTGATCTGGGTGTACTACCTCTTGGTCTATCTCCAAAGGAATTGAAGTCAGCCTTCTATAAGGATAATTGCCTCCTCATGTTTATTGTAGCATCGTTTATCACGGCCAAGATATGCAACTAGCCTAGGCGTCCATTGACAAAAGGAACAAAAAATGTAGTCCATATACACAATGAAGTGTTATTCAGCCATGAAGAACGAATCTTTGCCACTGGCAGGGAAATGGGTGAATCTGCAGATCATTAGATTAAGTAAAATAATCCTGACTCAGAAAGACAAACATCCCTTGATTTCCCTAATACGTGACTTCTGAGGCAGAGGACACAGTGGTATAGTAAGACTCTCAAAGAAAAAGGAAAAAAGGGTGTAAAGGCAAGTAATACGGAAAACATATGCGCATTGACACCGCCCCCCCAATTCCAGAGGCGGTGAGAAAATGGGGGTGATGGGAAGGGTGATGCTTAAATAGGTCTCCCTAACGCGGTGTGCAGAGGAGCGAGCCTCCCAGTGTCGAGCGAGCCCCGCCGGGCCGCCTCTGCCCTCGGTTAAGCCCCGCGCGGTGGCGGGCGGCACGGTGGGTGGCTCCCAGTTGCCGCAGTCTGGGCGAGCGCTCCCGGCGGCTGAGGGAGGCGGGTGCGGGAGTTGGGCCCGTGGCGCGGGGAGGCGGCCGCGCTGAGGCCCCGAGGGACCCGAATCGCGACACGCACTCGGAGCAGGCGCGAGTGCCGCCGAGCATCCAGTCTTTGATCCGCGGCGCCGTCCCACCGGAGCGACCCAGGCGCCCAGGGCGACCCCACAGGCGCTCGGCACCGCCCGCGGCACCGAAGCGCAGGTGCGACCCCGGCCCAGGTGGAGGCGGGGCCTGCCCACAGCCCCGCCCCCGCAGCCCCGCCCCCCACGGCCCCGCCCCACGGCCCCGCCCCCGCAGCCCCTGCGCTCGGTCGCCGGCGCCCCCGCGCCTACTCGCCCCGCGAGGTTCTGGGCGTGCGGGGGCGGGGGCGGGGGCGGCGGAGAGCTGCGTCTATGCGGACCGGCAGGCCCCGTAGCCGGAGGCCTGGGCCTGCGCCGGTGAGTTTTGGCCGCGGAGCCGCGGGAGCACAGAGGCGGAGGGCGGGGCGGCTTTGGCCACTGGTCCCCGCGGCTGGGGAAAGGCGGGGCGGCACGGCCTGGTAGGCGGCCCGGGGACCGCCGCGGACAGCGTCCTTCCGGTCGCGCGCTCGCGCAGGGGCGGCGTCGTCGAGCCGGGACCTGGCCTCGCCCTCCTCCCACGCGTCGCGCCTGTCCCCGTGGGTCTCCTCGGCCTTTGTGTTGGCGGCGCCACTCGCTGGGGGCGGCGCGGGGTCTCGAACGCAGCCGGCCTCCCCGGTCCTTTTGTGCCCCTGGCGGACTCAGCCGAGTCGCAGAAGCGTAGGCAGAACGTGTGGTGAAGGAGGTGCAGCGAACGTGCACCTGCGAGGCAGAAGGAAGCTGCCGCGAGCGCTCCGGGGAGGCTGCAGCCTGGCGGCTGTCTCGTGCGAGCGGACTGACTCCTCGGGGCAGGGGAGCCAGGTGACCAAGATGCTCATCAGCAGTCTTGGATGTTACTTTGGAGTTGTAGAATTGCTTCATGTCCTTTTCAGAATTGCCAGTATTCCCTTTTTTGAGGCAGCTTGTTTTGGCTGGCCTAGATGGCCCTGAGAGGGGGGCTGGCGCGGCACAAGCCGGGGATCGAACCGCAGTCCCCTGCGCCTGCCTACGCGGGTGCTTTAGACCGCTGAGCCATCTTGCTGGTCCTGCCTGTGTTCTCTTAAGGGCCTTAGTCATGTGAGAAAGTTATGGAAAAAATTTAAAAAGAGAATTCTTTATTTAAACCAGGTCGCAGCCTACGTGGAGGAGCTTTAAAGAAAGTTATTTTCTGATAGCACTGGGCTGCGACGTATGGCAACCAGGAGTGCTGTGTGCCTTGTGGTACCAATAGAGGCCCTGAGTCTCTGGAATGGAGGCCTAGTAGATGAGCATAAGGATACATTGAAGCCTGTGTTTCTTTACGTAACTGTACCTGGCAAAGCGTGCTATTTTCTGCTCCCTATTTTCTTTGACCCTCTGGCCATTAATGTCTAACAACCTGTCCAACGGAGACCACCATGTCCATCCAGGGCTGTGGTTTGCTTAGTGCAGTCCCTCCCTTAGGGCAGTCCCACCGTCCCACCGGTGGTTTCAGGTTTTAGCTGTTACAAAAATCAGTTCATTGAGCCCTGTTTGTGTTTTGTCCTTACTGTTATTTTTGTTTATGTTAAACTTTTGCAGGACAAGGGCTTGAGTTCAGTTTGCAGAGGGCTACAATCCCCAGCCCTTAACCTTTTTTTGGTATTGCTAGAAACTGAACTCCAAGCCTTTGCAGTGTTATGTCCCAACCCCTCTTTGTTATTTATTTATTTAATCTTTTAACTTTGAGACAGGGTCTCTCTAAGTTTCCCATGCAGGGCTCCAATTCGCCAGTCTTATCTTTTGAACATGATTGTTTCTTGTTGTGTGTGGGTAGTTTTTGTTGTTGTTTTGTTTGTTTTTGTCTTGAGACAGGGTCTTGCTATGGAGTTCATACTGGCCTGGACTCACTATGTACCCCAGAGTAGCTTCAAACTCACAGTAATTCTCCTGCCTCAGCCCCTCAGATGGGATTACAGTATGAGCCACAACCCTTACCAGTGATTGTTTGGAATGAGTCCCTCCTAAATGCTTATGATACACATTCTGCAATGGCCCTTAGAAAAGTTATTCTTGCTTTTGTTCTTCCATTTAAGTAGCATTTGGGAATACCTGGCCCAGGGAGCTTCTTGACACTGCTGGGTGACCCTCCAAAGTCCTGCAAAGGACCTGGGCATATGATCAACAACTGTTAGGAGTCACCTTTCTGTTAGTAAGACCTGTTAGGCTGGTCTTACAAGGAACTTTTGCTGACAGGGCAACTTTAAACATTTCAATAATTTTAAAAATAACTTAAAATGCATGGTCAATTCAATACACTTAGACTAAAGTAAGTCAAAATTGATGCTGCAGGCTTGCGAGATGGCTCAGCAGTCTAAAGCATTTGCTTAGGCAAGCTTAGGCAACCGCAGGGACCATGGTTCCATCCCTGGTTCCATGTGCTGCGCCAACCCCACCCCCAGGGCAGGCTGAGCTGACCATAATATAAAACAAACAAGCAAAAAAAAAAAAAAAAATTGATGCTGGGTTAGTGAAAATAGTGGAGACTTTTTTAAAGTCATCACTGAAGCATAGATATTGGGTTGATAGGGATTTTCAAAGATTATGGTGATGGGTAAATCAGGAGATGCTCAGAGAAACTTTGAAGATATGTAAAAATTTCTAGTAACATTCCTATCATGAACAAAATTTGTGTTTTGACCTTTTCACTTTAAAATCTTGTAAAAATTGAGGGTTTTCGAATTACTTTGTACTTTTCAATTTAATCCCATAATTTTGAAAATTCAGGCTATGTACAAGAGTGACAGTGAGTTTATTCCTTCCAAGTTTCACCCACAGCCTTCCTTCCTACCTGGAAGGCAGTGTAGGACTCTTCCTCTGTGGGCCCACTCTGCCCTGTGCTGGTTCCCTTTACAAGGATGCTTCTGTTACTGGCCTGCAGTTGTTCTTTGGTCTTGCCAGTCTTCTCCACTGAGTTTAGTGCCCAGCTCAGTGCCTAACACATAAATACCCAGTAACTGCTGGTGTCCTGGACAAATTTAGAATATGATATGTGCTTATTAAATTGAGTTGTAGCTTAACTTGTCTAACTTGCATGACCATAAAATTCACTCATTTAAAGTGTACAGCTCAGCTTTTGTATGTCTTGTTGCTAAAAAGTTCCTCCTTCAACTCCTATACCCATAAGTTGAAGGAGGAAAGTTTTATTTTATCTCACACTCTGTAGAGATTTTAGCCCAAGTGGCTGGCTGCAAGGCAGGGTAGCATGGCAGAAAGGTGTAGTAGAGGAGAGAACAGTCCATGGCAGGGTAGGAAGGAAACAGCACCAGTGAGCCTTTCTTTCTTTTATGTTTGGTCCAGGCTACAAATCTATTGATTGGTGACACCTACACCCAGGGTGGGACTGAGGTTTTAAATAAATCCATTCAGCCATACCCAGAACTGTGATAAACCAATTAGTGTGCTAAACGAGTACCACATATTTTTAATCCCAGTACAGTATCAGATACCTGTAATCCAGTCATCTCCCAAAAGATCACCTATGAACACATGAGGCTTTAGGGACGCTTCTAGGTACAAACCATAACAATATAATAGTGAGCTGTTTCTTAAATTATGCTAAGTAAACATGTAACAGATTTACCACCTTTGAGTATACATTTCAGTGGCATTAAGTACATTCACAGTGTTACGCATCTATCCTCACTACTTTAAAAACTTGCAATACCTGAAGCATAATCACTGTAATCATTAAATAGTAATTTCTCTTCCTCTTTTCCCCAGTCATTTGTAACCTCTACTTTCTGTCTATGAATTTGCCTAGTCTATATATTTTATATAAATGGAGTTATTACATCTGATTGGGCCAATCATAGTCCACATTCTTGTGTGGCTGAGGAAAGAATTCCCATGTGTACACCCAGCAGTAAGTAGTAAGCAGCTGTGTTTTCTGAAGATCATGGGAACTTGTGCTCCTGGCCACTCCTTGCCAACAAAGATACAGTGCAGATCAAGAAAGATGCAAGGGCGACTGTGTTACTTTTCTCTCATTGCTGAGACAGAATTGCCAGGCTAGAAAGGGGCCAGTAGCTCAGGCTTTCATGACTTAAAGGCTAGACACCTTTGCTTCAGGTGCCTCCCACTGAGTTGACCATGGCTCCTGTGCTCTGTTGCCTGTTGTCTTACCTAGGGCATTGGCAGTCTTCTAGGCTTTTGTTTTATTTCTTGCCTCTCCTAGGATAATGGAAACAGGAATAGCCATGAGGTGCTGCTCACAGATACGTGGTGGAAGGGTGGTAGCTCGCTGAACTCCTGTGTTTCTAACTGTACTAGAATCAAACAGTATTTGTCCTTTTTTATTGGCATATTTCACTTAGCGTTTTCAAAGTTGATCTGTGTTATATATCAGAGTTCCATTTCCTTCTTTGAGTAGTTCATGTATATGTTATATTTTGTTTTAATTCTTGCATTAATGAACACTTGGGTTCTACCTTTTGAGCACTGGAATGATGGTGCAATGAACAGATATCTGTTTTTGGTACTTTGGGCTATATAATTAGAAGTGGAATTGTTATGGCGTATGGTAATTCTGTATTTAGGTTTTTGAGCAATTGTATACTATTTTTCTTAGTATTTATATCACTAACAGTCTTACTAACAATGAACATTTAATTTTTCCATATTACTATTCTTTTCTGTTTGGTTTTATTATACTCATCTTTGGAGGAGTAAAATCATATCTCTTTGATTTACATTTCTTTCATGAGGTGTTAAATTTTTTTTTCATGTGTTTATTGCATCTTCTTTAGAGAAATGTCTATTCAGGTCCTTACAATTTTTAAGTTGAGGGGATTTTGTTTGTGTGTTTTGGCACCAGGAGTTGAACTCAGGACCTTATGCTTGCCAGGCAGGCACTTTGCCACTGAGCTGAATCCCTGGCCCTAAATTGAGCTTTTTTGTGTTGAGTTTTAGGACTTCTTTATATATTCTGAAGATGATTCTCTTATCAGATATGTGATTTCAAGTATTTTTCATCCTGTGTGTTGTCCTTTCATTTTGTTGACATTGAGCCATGATGGAGCTGGGGAGATAGCGCGATGTTGTAAATGTCTGCCTAGTGAGCACAGTGGCCTAGGTTCAGTACTGCGTGTTGGGGTGGCCCTGGCACCACTGGTGTACCGTGCCAACCACCAAAATGGGGGCGGGGGCAGGGGATGGCACATGCCTGGGAAGGCTGAGACAGGAGGACCACTGCAAGTCCAAGCTGCAAAGCGAGACCCCATACCAAACAAATAAATGATTAATAATGCACTATGATGCATAAAGGTTTTAAATTGAAAAATTATAATTATTTTTCTTTTGTTACTTTGCTTTCTATGTTATACCTAGCAACATTTTGCCAAATCCAAGATCATGAAGAGTTTTGTGATGTTAGTTCTTATATTTGTGTCACTGATCAATTTTGTATGGGGTGCAGGGTAGGGGTCCAGCTACATTCTTTTGTATATGGAAATCCACTTGTTCCATTCCTTTGCTGGAGAGACTTCTTTTTCCACTGGTAAGACTTAGCGCTATTGTCAAAGTCAACTGGCCACAGATAGAGGTTTATTTCCGAATTTGCAGATCTGTCCTATTCTATACCTATCCTTTGTCAGCACCATTATATTTTGATTACTTAATTTTTGTGGTAAGTTTTGAAATTGATAGGGACACTTGGTTCCTAAATTGACTGAACACTAATTGAAATAAATAAATTGTGTAAAAACAGGGCCTATTTGTCATATTGCTAAAGCATCTAAGTGAACTGATGAGTGATTTTTGTTTTTCTTGGCATAAATTGCCAAAATAAATATCAATCTGGTAACAAATTACATTTATAACAGTAGAAGGTATAGTCTACATATGCTCCCCTACTGCTGAACTTAGCCAAAATAGCACTTCCAATTAAATCTTAAGGTGCAGAGATTGAAATGAAACATGTAAGGTAACAAGACCAGTGAACCTCCTGGAATAAGAAAGAAGTGTCAAAGGAGAGCTTTTGCAGACTTGATTATGGACAGTTTTTTTAAACATTACATAAATTTGTTGATGAGTACTTTTAAAATGGCATCTTATGAGAATTTATCTTTACTCACAGTATGCTGTAGGGACTGTCCACAGTCTTAGAAAGATAGGTATGAGCCCAGCGGCAAGCATGGTGGGGCACACCTGTAAACTCAGGAAGCGGAGACAGAATTAGAAGTTTAGAGGAGCCAGGGCTGTATAGTGAGGAGTTTAAGGCCCCCCTGGACTACAGAGCAATATCCTGTGTTTACGAGAATGTTTAGGACCAGTGGTAGGGGTGACATATGAAGGGATATCTTACCTCGATTTCCCCGTAATGACAAAGAGCTACATTACCTGATCTCATATTTTCCAGTGAAATTTTTGACTCATACTTTGGTTATTGCTGTTAAAAGGTAATGTTCATTTTAATCCTTGCAGGGAAAGCAATTTTTTTCAGTCTTTGAGAATGGTTCAAAATTTGAAGCATTGTAGGCTTTTATACGCCACCTACACCATTAAGGTTCACAAGAATAAAATAAAAAAGGTTTACAGGGTTAGGTATGTATCAGTGGTAGAACACTTTCCTAGCATGTGCAAGGCCTTGGGTTGACTCCCCAGCACCACAAAAAATAAATTACAATTTTTTTTTGTCTTTTTGAGACAGGGTCTTGCTATGCAGTTCAGGCTGGCCTTGAGCTCACTTTTGTAGCCCAGGCTGGTCTTGAACTCACACCGATCCTCCTGCCTCAGCCTTTAAGTGCTGGGATTACAGGCATGTGCCACCACACCCAGCTATGAAAAATAATTTATAATTATTTTTAAGTTTTTTGGTTAAACTAATAGATAACATGGACAAGAAAAATTGAAATATTACTGTGTTAAAGCCCTTTTAAAACTCAGTCATGTATATTAAAAAACCAGCAAGAAATACTTTTATATTGATTTGATTTGTGTTTAAGAAAAAAACATCAATTTTGATAAAGAGTAGAATCAAATTACTTCAAATTTGCCAAATAATTGTTTTGGTTTTTATTCTAGCCATTGTATATAGTTATCTCCTAATTATAGTGTATAGTATCATTTTTTCTTAATTTATTGATTTGGTACAGGGTCTTACTACACAGCTTGGACTCATAGTGGTCCTCCTGTCTCAGCTTCCCCAATGCTGGGATTATAGGCATATGCCCCTACACCCAGTTTCAGTGGCTGGCATGGCGTAACCCAGGGTTCCAGGGCCAGCATGGCATGTGGTACTAGGATTGAACCTGGGTCCTTGTGCTTGCTAGGCAAGCACTTAGATGCTGAGCTATTTCCCTAGCCTCCTAGTGCCTTTTTTTTTTTTTTTTTTTTTTTAAATATATTTTAGAGAAGAGTCTACAGGGTATTCAGGGAGTCACCACTAGGTCAGACTCATAGTGATCCGCCTGTTTACAGCCTCCCAAGAGCTGGGTTTACGGGAGTGAGTAGTCACGCCCAGTCTTATTACCATCTCAGCATGCCCCACGGGTGGGGCTGGCACAGCAGGCCCAGGAATCTAACCCTTGGCCTTTGGCCAGCCCGCTAGTGCTTTTTTTTTTTTTTTCTTTTTGAGACAGGGTCTCGCTATGTAGTTCAGGCTAGCCTTAAGCTCACTCACTTTTGTAGCCCAGACTGGTCTCGAACTCACACCAGTCCTCCTGCCTCAGCTCCCAAGTGCTGGTATTACAGGTGTGTGCCACCACGCCCGGCTCTCCCCTAGTGCTTTTTAAGACTAGAAAAATTCACAAATTTGTAGGGTGCTAACTTTTTTTTTTTTTAATATTTATTTTAGGTACAGATCTTTACCAAGTTTTTTTGTTTGTTTGTTTGTTTTTACCATATGAAGCGTTTGTTTCCGGCCTCAGGAGCACAGAAGGGGCTGCATGAGGTCTGGCTACCAGTTCGCTGTACCCTGCCGCCCGCCCACCCTTGGGCCCGTGATTAGGTCCTTGTATCAGGACGCCGGGATCTCCCCAATGTTTTCCATCAAAAGCAGGGTCTGGGCCTGCGGACTAAGCCCTTGCTTAGGGAAGCACAGGGGCCAGAGTTCGGTTCCTGGCCCCGCCTGCCCCGCCGGCCCTGCTCTGGAGTGCGCTGAGCCGGTAATGGAGTCCAGGGGCAGTGGCGCGCGCCTGTAATCCCAGCACTTGGGATGCAGGAAACAGGAGGATCACTGTGAGTCTGAGCTGTGTAGTAAGACCCTATACCAAAAAAAAACCCAAAAAAACCCACAATCTTCAGAGTCCATCCCAAGCCCCGCACGTTAGATTGGGGTGCCCTTGGCCTTGCGCTTGGCCTACAGTTTCTCAGGGTAGTCCCAAGGATCCGTGAGCGGCCTCTCTAGGCTGGCAGGGGTTCCTCCATGCTTCGATTCCCACTTTTCTGCCCTTCCGCTAGGATCATAGCATGGATCATCTTCAGGTCCTGGCGTGAATGCTGTGAAGGCGTCTTCCTTGTGCTTTGGCACCATCCACCAGTCCAGTGGTGGGGCATAACACGCTCTATCTCTCTGGCCTCACTCTCGCCTTCCTTTTGAAGGTCAGGATGCCCCAGGCCTTCCTGTGGTCCAAAATCTGCCCCGTGTGGTCAAGCAGCATGTGCGCTAGTCGACAGTAGCGTTGTTCCTCGTGTTGCCGCAGCCAGAATTTGCGTGTGACCAGCCAGCCCAGGCTGAAGTGCGGCAGGCGGCTAAGCAACTGCAAGAGGTGGCTCTCGCGGTGCACGTCTACGCGGGCCGGCACTGGGAGCCAGGGGCCTGTGTAAGGACTCGTCAGAGTCTCGTAGTGCAGGGCGTAGCGCTGCTAGTCGCTGGGCCGCTCCCGGTGCCCACACAGGGCTTGAACACTTAAGCTAGTTCAGCGATCGGCTGCAGCCTCACCTTCTTGCGGGCCATGGTTGCAGCTGAGCCCTAACCAAGTTTTTTTTTATTTTATTTTATTTATTTATTTATTTGTTTGCTTGTTGTGTTTGTTTGTTTCTTTATTTATTCATTTTGTGGCTGGCTCAGCCTGCCCTGGTGGTGGCGCTGGCGCAGCATGTGGTGCCGGGGATCGAACTGCAGTCCCCGCAGTTGCCTGAGCCCTCCCAAGCAGGCGCTTTAGACCACTGAACCATCTCGCCGGCCCCCTAACCAAGTTTTAATTGTAAAATTCTTAGCATTTCTTTTTCTGTTGTTCATTAGATTATTTTTATGGGTCCTGTTGTCTTCTAATTTAATATTTTAACAAATTTGTGACATTTGGCTTTTTCCAACCAAAGAGGTTTGATAATCTCTCATTTTTAGCAAGAAGATAGTACATTTAAGGCATCAGTAGGGAGCAGCCTTTTATTAAGGAGAAAGCTGCAGCTAGAGTAGATATTGGAATACAAATAATTAATTCAGTATGATAATTTGTCAGGAGCATGTTAACCC
>PVKN010006973.1:0-12948 GCA_004027915.1 Capromys pilorides
ACAGTATATACACTAACAATTTTTTTTTTTTTTAGTACTGAGGATCGAACTCAGGTAGACACTTAAGTTGCTGAGCTATATCCTTGGCCCAGACAACTTATTTTTGACAAAGGTAAAAAGTAATTCCAAACAAAAAGATGGTTTTTACTAAAAATAATGCTGGAACAGCTAGATATTCTCATGCAAAAAAAGAGAATTTCAGCCCACCTCTTGTACAATAAGTAATATATATAAATATCAACTCAAATTTAATGAACTAGGAATAAAAAAATAACTTCAACATAATAAAATTATAAGTGAAACAAGCAAAATGAGGACATCACACTCAATGGTGAAAGATGGAAAGCCCTGCCCTTCTTCACAAGCAAAAACCAAGACAAGGATGCCTGTTTTTACCACTTTGATTCTACAAGGTGCTGGAAGTTCTAGAAAGAGCCTTGAGGGGAAAAAATGGAAGGAAGGGGAGAGAGAGAGAGAGGGGGGGGGAGGAGGGAAGAGAGAGAGAGAATGGGAGAAAAAAGAAGAAAAATAACTTTAGCTTGTGGATGATATGAGCTCATATTTTGACAACCTTAAAGAATCCACAGAAAAGGTTACCAGAAGCAATAAATGAATTCAGCAGAGTAACAGAACAAAAGATCAACATGCCAACATCAGTTTGCACTTATGTGCAGTAAGGTCATTTCAAATAAGAATGCAATTCTGTTTATTTATAATAACATCAAAAGGAATAAAATATCAAGAAATTAGCTTAACTGAAAAGGGGAGAAGCTTATACAATGAAAACTACCAGACATTGTTGAAAGAAGTGAAAGAACAGATAAATGTAAAGATGACCTGTGTCTGTGAATTGGAAGACTTAATATTGTTACAGTGTCAGTACTGTCCAAAGTGACCTAGGAACTTACTATCAAAATCTCAGTGATGTTTCTGCAGTAGAAAAATAATCTTAAAATTCATACAGAGCCAGGTATGGTGACACAGGCCTGTAATCCCAGCACTCAGGTGGCTGAGGCAGGAGGATTTTTGTGAGTTGCAGACCAGCCTGGGTGAGCTCAAGGACAACCTGAACTGCATAGTGAGATCCTGTCTCAAGAAAGAAAGAGAAAAAGAAAATGGAATCTCAAGGGAAAATCTAATAGCCAAAACAATATTGATAACAAAACAAATTGGGAGAACTCATACTGTCTGAATTGAGAACTTATTAGAAAGTTGTAGTAATCAAAACAATATAGCTTAAGGACAGGTCATTGACTACTGGAATAGAATGGAAAGCCTAGAAATAAACAGACATATATGAGTGAATGATTTTTTACAGGAATGTCAAGACCATTCAATAGGAGGACAAGCTTTTCAATAAATGATCCTAGGAAAACTAGATGTCCACATGAAGAAGGATCAAGTTAAGCCTGTTTCTAACACCATAAACTAACTCACAGTGTAAGACCTAAGTCCATAAAATGCCTATAAGAAAATAGGACAAAATCTTCAAGACACTGGGCTTAGTGGTGATATTAAAGGCAAAGTGAACCAAGTGTGAAAAATAAACAACGCAGGTGCCACTAAAATTACTTCTTTGTGTGCCCCGAAAAGCCACTCCCGACACAATAGGAAGACAATCCTCAGGATGAGTGGAAGAAAATATTTTCAACTTGTATATCTGATAAGGAATTGATATTTGGTAAATACAGAGAACTTTCAGAATTCTGCCAACAACAAAAGAAGCCTAATCCACAAATGGGCAAAACCCTTTAATAGACATTGCTTTGCAAAAGATATACAAGTGGCCAGCAGGCATGAGACAGGATGCTCCAGGAGGGGTTGAAGGGAAGGGAGGAAAAAGAAAAGAAGGATTATTGAGGACTATAAGAAAGTTCTAGGGTGAGCTGGGCATGGTGGCAGATGCCTGCAATCCCAGCACTTGGGAGGCTGAGGCAGGAGGATCAGTGCAAGTTTGAAACCAGCCTGGAAAGTGAAGAAAGAAAGAAAGAAAGAAAGAAAGAAAGAAAGAAAGAAAGTGTCTTAGTTACTTTTACTCGTTGCTGAGACAAATACCTGACACTCAAAATGAAGGAAGGAAAGGTTTATTTAGCTCACAGTTGCTGGAGGTTTCAGTCCATATTCGGCCGGCCCAAGGCTGAGTGGAACAGGGCAGAGGGCATCCAGTTCATGGCGGCAGAATAACCCAACTCACCGGAGCAGAGAGTAACAGCCCTTTAAAAAGTCTCTTTGTGCTCAGTCACTCTGACGTGGGCCTGTTGTGCCCTAGGGTGGAACCAATCATACCCCAGGATGGGCCCTTCATCCCGCTCTAGGGAGGAGCCAATCATATCCTAGGCAGGCCCAGGTCATGCTCCAGGGAGGAACCAATTGTAACACATAATCCTAATGGATCATGACTCATGTCTCAAACTCTAGAAGTCCCTGCCCCATGATTGCATGAGGCTTTGGGGGGACAACTAGACATAAACCATAACAGAAAGAAAGAAAGAAAGAAAGAAAGAAAGAAAGAAAGAAAGAAAGAAAGAAAGAGAGAGAGTTTGTTTTAGGGTGATAGGTTTGTGTCGGTTATGGCAATGGTTTCCTAAGTGAACACAAGTGAGAAAACTTACCAAATTGTATGCTTTACATATATACAATGTATTGTATGTCAATTATATCTCAGTGAAACTTTTAAGATTAAGCTGCTGATTTAACCCACAAGTATAGAATTTCATTGTCATTATCTTGGCCATAAGAAACCAGATCCAGGGCTGGGTATGTGGCTCATGGCACAAAGACCTGCCTGGCAAGTGCAAGGTCCTGAGTTTGATTCCTAGTACTACCTCCACCCCTTATCCCCACCAAAAAAGAAACCAGATGCAAAAGTTTCTACAGTATGATTCCATTTATGTTTAGGTCACGGATAAGCCTATCATTGTTGGTGAAAATAACATGAGACTCATGGATACCAGTGGGAGTTAGGGTTGGCCACTGACTAGCAAGAGGCTTGAGGGAAAGCTCCAGGGTACTGAAAATACTCTCAATCTTGATGTAGGCGGAGGCTACTTCATCTTAGAAGAATCAAAATTCATGTGTTTACAGTGTGCACATTTCATGCACTTTATGTATGTTATATTCAATTTTAAAAGCAGTAGGAAAAGAAGATGCCAGAGCAGTGATCTAATGTCAATACTGACACAGCCATCAGAGTCCTAGGGAAGTGAAGGGCCACCCTATGGGAGTGAGGAAACAAAGGAAGAACAGCCTGAGGGCTGCCGTCCTTAGAGCATCCAGGCTCAGAGCTGCAGGGACCTGGACGTGGACTCTCAAGCAGTGCTCTGCCCTTCCCAGCTGGGCTGCATCAAGCTTTCCTGACAAGGCGTTATATTTATAATGGTATAAATACAACTGACTGCTTCTGAAAATTTAAGAGGATTTCTTCTTGTGAGAAATGAAGACATTCTAGTCCAAATGCCTTAACAAGGGAAAACTTCCTGAAGTCCACTAATTTCTGCTGTGCAGAAAAAGAGCACCTCCAGGGCCTTTAGTTTTAGAGCCATGGGGCGGTGCCAGCATCTTGCCTTCTTCCTTGCTGAGGCCCAAGATTCCTTTTCTTGTTTTCTGTGGTCTGCTTCTGTTGTTTTGCGGCATGTGCTTATTTCTTTGTGGGGCTGCATGAAGTGGAACAGAGGATAAACAACATTTGCAGTGTCTACCGACTCCCTTCACGGGGACAGGGTCAGCCTGCCCACCCTCTGGGGCCCTTTTTCCTCTCCAGCTTTGGCTGAGGTAAATTAATGTCTTCTATCCTTTTATCCTCATGGAATCCAACAGGCTGTCCTGTGGAGGAGCCTTGGTCCTAGACACTCTGATGTTATCTTGGAGCCAGGGAGGTAGACAGGAAGCTGGAGGCCTGCTCTGTCCCATCCTCATGGCTCTGCCCAAGGCCTCTGCTGTGAATTCTTGCCTACTTCAGTCTCTCTATTTTTCAGTTGTCAAAGGAGTTGTCCTCTTATAGAAAAGTTCCAACTTAAGAAATGATGTTCAAGAGGCTGAGTCAGGAGGACTGGTTGAGCCCAGGAGTTTGGGGCTAGCTGCTAACATGAGGAGAATGTATTCTATTATGGCCAGCTCAGCCTGCCCTGGCAGTGGGGCTGGCACAGCCTGTGGTGCCGGGGGATCAAACTGTGGTCCCTGAGTTGTCTAAGCTTGCCTAAGCAGGTGCTTTAGACCACTGAACCATCTTGCCGGCCCAGAGGAGAATGTATTCTAAAAGGGAAAAAAAAGGTGGAAAAATACATCAAGGAATCACAAGAAAGTTGGAATGACAGTATGAAGACAAAACAGATTGCAGATGAAGGAATCTATAATAAACACTTTCCTGTCACTGGGACAAAATATCACACACCCACAATTTAAAGAAAGAGAGATTTGTTTTGGCTTGTAGTTTCAGTAGGTCCAGTCCCTAGCGGTCAGGCTCCAAGGCAGAAATTGTGTGGGATGCCGGCGAGATAGCTCAGCGGTTTAAAACTCCTGCTTAGGCAAGCTGAGGCAGGCATCCCTGGAACCACATGCAGCACCAGCCACGGCCCTCAGGGTGGGCCTAGCTGGCCAAAAACAAAAAATTAAATTAAATTAAATAGAAAGATATTGTATGGGAATCCGCTGAGGAGTGTGGCAGGTTGGTAATGCTATCATCCTCCAAAAGCCCTGCCTCTGAGCACGCAACTCTGGGGACCGTTCTAGGTCTCACTCATAATAGAACCTAAACAGAGGGAGACATTGAAACTATTCCTTAGGAAAAAAAGAAAAAAACAAAACCATGGCAACCCTTAAAAGCTTATATCACCGCGTCTTTCTGCAGAGGATGCTGAACAACTGAAGTAAGCAAAAAGTGGGGGTGCAAGTAAGCTGAGTAACTGGGGCACCCACATTTTCTATGGCCAAAATAACACACAGTAACTGTTGTTACCCTACCCTATGATGCCATCAGCTCCAATTTCCTAAAGAACTCTTTGGAATTTAATTGTTACTAAGTGCAGGGCAAAACAAAAGAAAAAGACAGACAGACAGACTGACAGACTGACAGACTGACAGACAGACAGACAGAAAAAATCCCCCTAGCCCCAAACAGTCATAAATCTTTATTTTTCTATATGTGAATATTTCCTTTTCTAAAATATTTTGCTCACTGTACAGAATGCTCATATTTTAAGAGTATAAATTCCTTCCTTTGAAGTCTGTAGTTCCATTTATAACAGCATTTATTTTTAAATGCTGTTATAAATGTGTTGTTATTGTCTGAACGAGCTCAAGCCCCCATATCTCAAATGCGATCTTGCTACAGACTAGCCAAGTTATACACAGTGGATGTTTTCATGTGTTTCAGTCCTAACAAAGTGACTTCGGGCCTACAAATGGTTCTAAGAAAAATGAACATTTTATGTGCTTTAATTTTTTTTTTTTCACAAAATTTCCATTCCCTCCCACACTCAGGCACATAAAACCCAAACCATAAAAAGGTATTTTAAAAATAACTTCTAAATTTCCCACTATATTATGCTTCCAGGCCAGATTACAGTTAAAACAAAGTTTTGACAGAGTAACTTATCACTTAGGCCACAAATCTTAGTCTTTGGGGGAAAAAAAAAAAATCACAGTCCAGTCCTTGGGCCACTATCCTTGAGTATGCGTAGTGGCTCCATCTTGGTCTCTGAATAATGGGTGTGATTTTCGGTGGAGGAATTTGGCAGGTGGAAATTTATTAGGTGTTAGTTGTTTCCTTTCTTGCCCGGGATGATGCCAGCTGCTTGGTCTGAAGAAGAGAGAAGTGTCTTTGTGTTCTTCATGTTACCACCTTATATCTCTGTCTGTCCGTCCAACCGTCCGTCCATCCATCCGTCTGTCTGTGTCACAGTTGAGAATTCCCTGAGTCACTCATAACAAGCTCAGGAACTTGTTAAACCCATAGTCAGGGTGTGTAGAGGCTGTTGCTATTATATTGCTCTATTGTTTTGGTGTCAGATGCCAAGCCGGGTACCTAAGCAGGAGGCTTCCCCAGGTATTTCCTAGCATGGCAGCCGAGCAGGTCTCCAGAAATGACCAGCTCTTCCTTGCAGGTGGGCTGAGGATGGCCACCCTGCTTCCGCAGAGGCAGCTGTGCCCTGCTCCCTGGGGAGGCTCTCTGGGCCTGCTGGGCACTCCCTGGGTTTGTTTCGAAAACTCACATTTGGTGCATCTCTGAAACCATGCGCTTAGAAGTGCGCTTTGCAGCAGGGGGTGCTCCTCTTTAAAGTCTCCTCCTCCTCTTCACAGCCTCTTGAGTTTCCTTGCAAAGAGGAGGAGACAGCTTCCACTAGGCTACCTGGAAGCAGAAGTTACGACTGAAGGGCACCGTGGTCCTCCATCCAGGCGTGCTCCTCTCTTGCTGAGAGTGAGGCAGGAGGCGTGCTGTGTGCCAGGCCCTGTGCAGGCACTCCAGAAGCATGGCCCTGTTCCTTTCTCACACTGCCCTCTGAGGCTGGTAGTTTTAGCCCAGGGTCATAGAGCAGGAAGCCTCTTCGGAGACTCGAATTGACTGCTTTGACAAAGGCAGCATCCTGGACTCCGAGGGCTCCACCCCAGTGAGGCAAGTCATCTGCCTCAGGCTGCACTGGCCCCTGCAGTCTGTGCTGTCTCAACAGCCCTCGTTCCCTACAGAGCCACAACACACTCCTTGGAATATCTTGTTTGTGCTCTAACTCCATTAGGTACCTGTATCCCACCCTGGTTATAGGAGCCCTGATGTGATGGAGCCCATCTTGTGTCTCTTATTTTTTTCCTTTTTTTGGCAACAGAGCCTTACTATATAGGTTAAGACTGGTTCTGAGTTTGCTGTGTGGTCCTGACTGGCCTTGAACTTGCATCCATGCTCCTGCCTCAGCCTCCTGAGTGTTGGCTGGGGTTACAGGCACATATCACCATATTTGGCTGATTTTGTTTTTATAATAATGTCATAGTTCAAACCCACCCATATTATATTTATTTCTTGAATATCCCCATGCTGAACACCATGGGTCTTTTCTTTCCTAGTCTGGTGTGACGTTGAACTTCTGCTAACTAACAAGGTTCACATGAGGGGTAAACCAACAATTTAGGCTGGATTACAACTTTTGAATTAAGCCCTTAGGTCCCAGAATGTGCCTCATTGGCACAGGTTTCCTAATATCTAAACTACCTTAAGAATAACCTCTTTAAGACAGTTATAGACATCCCTTATATAGCGACCGCGTCCCATTCCTGCAACTAATTCATTAAATGAGTCGGTCTCTAAATGAGGACTTGTGTGTAGTATTTACATTATTACAACATTCAGCATGAAGACATGGCCAAAGGAAACTCCAACACTTTGCTTTTATTTGTAGAACTGTTACATGCAGTACTGTAATGTATAGCAGAACATAAAACTGCAGGCTGGGCGTGGTGGCACACGCCTGTAATTCCAGCACTTGGGAGGCTGAGGCAGGAGGATCAGTGAGAGTTCAAGACCAGCCTGGGCTACAGAAGTGAGCTCAAGGCCATCCTGAACTGCGTAGTGAGACCCTGTCTCAAAAAGACAAAAAAAAAAAAAAAAAAAAAAGAAAAAACATAAAACTTCAGTACTATACTATATATAGTAAGTCCCTGACTTAAAAATGAGTTCCATTCTGGGGCAATGTTCGGAGGTTGGATTCAGTCTTAAGTCCAAAAAGTAAGTCCTAGGGTCAGAGAGGTAGCTCAGTAAACTAAGCACCTTCTTAGGCAAGCGCAAGGACCAGGGTTTGATTCCCGGCACCACATGCCACACCAGCCCCATCCCCTGTGTGCTGAGCCAGCCATGGAGTCAGAGCGTGGTGGTGTACACATTTAATCCCAGCACTGGGGAGGCTGAAAACAGGAGGGTCACTATGAGTCCAAGCTGCATAGTGTGACCGTGTACCAAATACATAAAAAACAAGGAGTCCTACACACCTTGGACACAAATGTACAATGTGTACTGCTCTGCGCTTCCTGGCAGTCCCCTCCATGTCACCATCGCTTGTCCTCTTGCTTCCCGACATCCTGGGTTATGCTTCAGCACTGTGCTGCTCACCCTGTTGCAGGGCTCAGTAGGCGCACAGCAGCACAGCCGTGGCAGCGTCTGGCAGACACGAGCTACTGCCAATGTCTTCACATCTATGAGGTCCATTCCTAGCTGGGAAAGGTTGCAAGTTGAATGTTCATAACACAGGGACTTATTGTACAGTATCATCAGCAAGGGTCATAGCACCATGTAAACCAAGTGTGCAGTACAAAAAGAAGACATTGAGGCTGTCAACAAGATGGATGTACAACAGTAAAGACACAGGTCAGCACACTTCAGTCTTAAGTCCAAACAGTGATTAAACAGGTAGCTGTTTAAATGAGGGCTACCTGTAATCCTATTTATTTATTTATTTTTTATGGCTGGCTCAGCCTGCCCTGGGGGTGAGGTTGGCACCGCATGTGGTGCTGGGGATTGAACTGCAGCCCTGCCGTGGCCTAAGCAGGCCCTTTAGACTGCTGAGCCATCTCACTGGCCCTACCTGTAATTCTAGCCGGGCATGATAGTACATTCCTGTAATCCCAGCTGAAACAAGACAATCACCCCGAGCTTAAGGCCATCCTGGGCTGCATAGTGAGCTCAAAGTCAGCTTGAACTACATAGCATGACCCTGCCTCAAAAAACCAAACCAAACCAAAACCCTCATTCTATAAGCAAGATAGGATCTCTTAAGATTCTTCAGTCTCAGCAGAGCTCTCTGTCAGCCAAATTTTAAGAATTTATGGTGGAAAAAAATAGTGATATTTAATTTGAGGGGCCTCTGCTAGGATTTTATTGGACTGAATATTATTCCAAATATATTGGCCCCTGGCAGGTCTGCTGCCTTTTCCCCTCTGATGGTGGCTCACATGCCAAGATCATGATTTGGACCACAGACCTACACATTACCTGCTTTCTTCTTGGCCTACCTTGTTTTCTTTCTGCCAAGGCTTCATGGGTCTGCTTCAGTTTTCCGTGTTGTATTCTGACCCTTGGCTTTGACAGCATTGTCTTTATAGTCAAAAGAAGTTCAGCATCTCTGGGCGGGAAACCCTCGCAGAAAATGAAGGTCATAAAATGTTAAAGTACGGATGAACTATGTTGCATGATTGTCTGCAGTGATTTCCAAGCAGTGTCGGGAACATCCCATTCTCTTTCTTCTCCCCTTGTGCCTTTGATGTGGAAGACAACACCCAGGCAGGACCCACAGTGGCAGACAGAGGCTGGGATCTGGTCTGGATTGGTTTATTGTTTCCAACACTGCAGCAGCGTTGCTGAGCTGAAACTGTGTACCCACCCGGTAGCGCACCCAGTGCTCAGAATGTGCCAGGGGGATATGGGTGTCTTTTCACTGCAATGGACGGCTCGGAGCCTCCAGAGATGCTGGAAGTAATCACTGCAGTGCCATCTGGAGGGGTGCAAGTCTGACCCAATAATTTGGGATCACAGTGGAGAGTGATGTTGTCGGTGACAACCAAGGTTATCGAACACTTTCTGTATGCTGACACAGTGTCTGGGATGTGTGTGTGTGTGGGGGGGGGGGCAAACGTCATTTAAAGGATCAGGAGTTGAAGGATATCAGCAGCAGTGTGACTTGCTTCTAGGGAAAAGTGACCGATGCGTGCCCACACTTCACTCAGGTCCCCTCCTGCCTACAGTGGCAGGGCTGCTTGATTACACAAGCACCAGCATGATGGGGAGAAGAGGTTGGCTTTGAAGTGGTTGTTCCAATGCCTTTAGGCTTAGACCCAAAAGAGGAAGTAACTGCTGGGGCTGCCTGGGAAAGTGAGGGCTGGCAGGGTCTGCAGGTGCGTTGAATTCTCTGCCTTCTTAACTGGACTTCAAGGGCCTTGGACAAGTCAGTCAACATCTGCAACACTGGCTTTGTCCCTTGTATGCCCTGAAAGTGAAGACTTCACCTGGTTCCCAGTGGTATGCCCAGAGCCTGCTGGAGAGTCCTGTAGACCGTAATCCACAAACTGGAGATTTGAGCTATTACGAAGCATTTCGGATGATGAGTTACATTCCCAGTGGAAGCCTGTCAGTGCCCAGTGCAAAGTAAAGGAGAAATAAATGGCCCCACTCCCGTAGCTTCCGTAGTTAACCAGTCATCCTGGCTCTAAGCCCTGCTATTTGGGAGGTGGTTGTTGGCTAAAGAAAAACCATCCTAGCTTATGCTCAATGCAAGTTTAGCTTGTGGCAGTGCAGAGGAAAAGAGCAAGCCATGGGGATTCTGTCCCACTTGTGGCACACGGATGCTGGCAAAGCAGCCCTGGTGGAGAGAGAAGCCTGGAGCCCTAATTGTGCCCCTGGTCCCAGGACTTTTTCCCATGCAAGGACCTTGATTGGGAGCTCGTGACTGCTCATAGGCGCAGACCTCCTTCCTGCACACCCTTTCTCCTCGACTGAAGGCTTTGTGGAAAACAGCAAAAACAACAGGCATCCGAGGGTGGATGAGAATCATATCCTCCACGCAGCCCCCAGGCCCCTTGTGCCTTTGTCCCAGCCTCTTCAGGGAAGGACTAGGCTGTCAGCTGTCACTCTGTCCATGCGAGGTGATTGAGACTGATTGACAAGTGCATTGTCCTTCTCCTGCCCTGAAAACAAAACAGAAAAAGCAGCTTGGTGGGGAGAGAGAGGGACTCAGTGGCCAATGCTGTTCTGTTCTGGGCATGGGACCCAGACTCTTTCTCTATGAGAATCTTGCATCCAAAGGCAGTGACTTTGAAAGAACCGTGGCTGTGGAATTAGAGACAGATGCTTAGCTGGCCGTGAGTAGATATTAAATTGTATTGAACAGTGCAACCCACGATTCTTATGCAAGCCTTGTGTCAACCTGACATGGCCCTCGGGTGGCATTTGCATCTCTGTAGAGGATGAAATAAAAGCAGCAGCATGTCTCCTACTCATTTCTATTCATAAGTGTGAGCTGTTCTTATTCCAGCTCTCATCTACTCTGCCCATCTTGGCCAGATTAACCTCCCCAAAGCTCCAGCAGGAGCTAGCGTAGTACATTGCTAGCATTTCACATTGTCAGTTCACACTTGTTCTTAAGGACCGGGAGCCAAGATGGATGTAAGGATATATACATGGTGGCACTCCTGGAAGGTAACCAGATATCCTGCTTCATCTAGGGCAGCCCTTGTTTATGCTTGTTACTTATCCTTTCATAATTGTTAATAACGCCCCCTTTTCCTCTCAAAAGAGATCCAGTTTGGTGGTGGATTACATTACTCTATTCATGCCTGTCAAATGCTTATAACCTAAGAGGGGCAGAACGGATGTCAGAAGTAATATTTAAAGGAAGTGAAGATTGGAGGCAGAGTTTGGGGAGGCAGAGTTTGGGGAGGAAATGGGCCACCCAAAGCGGAGATTGGCAGAGGCGGTTATGCAGGCCTGGGGCTGCAGAGAACGCGGGGGAGGGGGCTGGATGGAAGTGTGGGAGCGTGGTGAGGACCGGGGTGCGTGGAGTCTGAGGGACCATGCAGACAGAGGCTCTTGCTGGAGGGTGGGAAACAGATGGGTCTGGGCACTGGGATAGCAAATGGAGAACTGTGTCACCTTGGAGGTCACAGGCAGGAACTGGCAGGAGAAACGCAGGGTGAAAGCATACAGTTGGAGTAGGGCTGGCCATCCAGTGTCTGTGTGCCACCAAAGGCCCTATAGGGCTTCTTTCCAGGTTTTTTGGGGTCTTCAGTAAAGAACTGGACAAGACACACAAAGAAGGAAGCAGGGGTGCACACTTGTTGAGGGTGGGTAAAAGGCTCACTCTACAGGGCAAGATGGAGCTGGAGGAAAGGCTTGCAGTGGCCAACACTTAAGGAGAGGGATCTTTGTCCAAAATTCCTGCATTGTCCTGCACTTCATGCAGATCGGGCTCAGGGACAGTCCTTCTACCAACAAACTCCTCAGCCTCAGGCCAGGTATACACTGCCCCATCAAAAATTTGCTTGGCTTCCAGCCAGATGTAAATGAAGGCTCAGAGTGGTATCTTTTGATTGGTTGTGCCCACATGCAAATAAAAGATTGACAAGAGCATCTTCTGATTGGTTCTGTTAACGGCTCCACATTCAAATGAGGGATTGAACAAAAGCACTTTTCTGATTGGCTCATAGTGCTCAGTGGAAAGCCTGAGATCACTTTTATTTTTTAATTTTTATTACTTTTAATAAGAAATAACAATGAGACAGTTTCAAAACACGTTAGTAGGACATCCACAATAATTGATATAATGCATATTGTTGTCTTCATAGTAGCTGTTCAGAGTACAAGTTGCAGACATGATAACTTCTCTAATATCTTTGGCATAGATATTTCTTCTCATTGAACTAAGAGAAAGTAGTTGTATACATAGAGCAATGTTCCTTAATAATAGTGGGTTATCAGCAGAACTGACAATGTTGGAAACTGTTGACTTGAGCCTTTTACAGGTCAGCATTCTAATCTAGCTTTACTTTTTATGCCTTGTGGTTAAACTTTTCTGCTGGGTGGTTAAGTTCAAGTTAAAGCAAGACCTATATAACAAAACATGTAACTTTCATATCTGACAAGGTCAGTCAAATCCCCTCAGGATTTACTTTGGAACCATGTATAATGAACTTTTGTCAGTGTCAGCTATCTGGATAAGTCACGGCTATTGCTGGACCAGTTTGCTCTCTATGAAAGCCTGAGAGAATGTTTTCTCTCTAGGTGACTCTCCTTAGGCATACTATACATCATCAATCCTTTTCCTCTGTGGCTCCATAATCTCCTTAAACAGAAAATTTGGGACACCACTGAGTTATAGGATGTTATAGTACAGGTTCTCTTATGTCCTGAGTCCTCACTGACTTTGAAGGGCTAGGGCCAAAATATTGGCTATCTTTGTAGCCCTTCTTTTTATCTCA
>PVKN010006973.1:13048-27575 GCA_004027915.1 Capromys pilorides
TTTTTTTTTTTTTTTGTTTTAAAACAAATTTACTTGAGAGAGAGTATAGCAATAATTGAAATTACGTTAGAATCAGCACACATCTAGAAGACTGGAAGGACAAGCATTCCAAGCATGATTTTAGTCTTACACGTTGCTACTTTGAGTGTCAAAAACCTGTTGGAGATTCTTAGGACCATTGTCTAGTTCATCCTGTGTATGTAAGTGCATGGTTTTTCCCCTGCCACGTTTCCTAACTTTCCTGCTTGCCTGACATCACTTTGGATTCCCTGTTCTATGTAGGTCCTAACATCACTCTATGGGATTTTATGACCTTTGACCTACTTCACCCAGTTAGTGGTTGCTTTGCCCCTGCCCTAATCTCCAACCTCAGGTGGAGGGGTGCCCCCCCACATCTGCACAGCTCCCCACAGGCCATGTCCCCTGTCCCACACTATTAAGCAGGTCAGTTGGAACATTTGCACATAATTGCGTGAGGCAGATGGACCATTCTGGTGTCTTGATTTGAGCCGAGCAGAAGCCTCCAGTCAGGCATCAACCTGAGCTTGCTGTTTTGGGGCAGCCAGGACAGGCAGAGCCCTTTGGGGCCATCACAGCAGCTCCACTGGGGTGTCCGTGTGTGCTCTTGATGGAACTGTCCTGTTCAGGAGGCTGCCCTGCTGCAGTCAGTGAAGGCTCTGTGTGCACACTGGAGCTGCTCGCCGTCCGGTGCCTGCTCCTTCTTTTCCTCCTTCCGCCATGCCCTTCTTCCCTTCCTCTTTCCTTACAACTAAAACTACCAAGTGTCCAGCTCATAATCATACCCAGAGCTGCGCTCAGGTCAGCCTGTGGTCCCCAGGGCAATGCAGTTCTTTGAGACCAGAGCACCCCCACTTTACAGAGGTAGAAAATAAGCTGCAGAGACTCAGGGGGTGCAGGAGAAGTCGGCCAGCTGTCTGGGTCACTGAGCGTGGTCCCGGGGTGGGGATCTTGGAGCCAGTCTCTGTGCACAGTCTCATTCCATCTAGGAATGCTAACGAGGAAACGCACTGCAGGCGAGTGGCAGCACGCACGGTGGCGCCCCACTCGAGTATAGCTGCTCGCACTGCAGATTCCAGGAGCATTCGGCCTGGAGACACAGGACCCCACCACACGAGTGCAGGCCTGAGTTTGTGTCCGATGCAGTCAGGTGCTGCTGGACAGAGGATTCCACTGAGAACCGCTGCCCCAGAGGATACTGGCGCTCACCTTAGGAACGGCTGCTGTGTGTGGGCTTATGCGAGCTGGACTCGGTTCTGTGGAAGACTTACAGGGATCAAGCAGCTAGATCCTGGGGGCGCACTTCCGGCCTCCTCCCCACAACCCAGGGCAGACAGTATCCATGAATTGGTCACTGTCCTGCTGCTGCCACCTTTCCTCCTCCTCCTCCTCCCTTCTCTGCCTCCTCCTTTTCTCACTATGTAGCCCAGAATGCCTCAAAGTTACAGCAGTCCTCCTGCCTCAGCCTCCCAAGTGCTGGGACAGCAGGCATGCGCCACCATGACTTGTTTTCATTCTGCTATTTTTTTAGCTACTTCCTGGCTCAGGGTCCCTGTCATCTCCCTGTCACCCATCAATACCACCCAAATGGTGTTGGCTCACAAAGGAAACCTACTTGCTTTGTTTTGGGTTTTCGTGCTACTAAAGACTGAACCCAGGGGTGTTGGACACAAAACCAAATCTTGAACCCTTTTTATTTTTTCATGTTGAGTCGGGGTCATGCTAAGTGTCCAGGCCGGCCTTGATCCTCCTGCCAGAGACTCCAGAGCAACTGGGATGACAGGCGTACACCGCTGTGCCTATCTGTTTTAAATTAGACAGAGTAACTGACTTCCAAAGTTAGTCATTTAAAGTCTGGGAAACTTGGGCCTGAAGTGCTCATTCGAGGGAGGCTCAGAGGACTGGTTCTTAACCTGGGCTGTATCTTAAAGTCACCTAGGAGATTAACACAAAATCTGTGGATGCCAGGCCCTGCCTGGGACGATGGACCCACGTGTCTGTAGGCAGGGTCCTGCTTTTGTAGTTCTCTATGCATCGTAGGCATTCTGATGTCACAGGCAGGGCTGGACTGGGGACAGCAGGTCGGAGGCATCCCCGCTGTGCAGCTGCCCATGGAAACTGTGCCAGCTCGGAACCACGTGCCTCGCCGGCTCCCGGCTTCTCCCGGGAGATTCCCCTGGCCCCGCAGAGCCTCTCCGCCGCATCTCTAGCAGTGAAGGTGTGGCTTCTCCTTGGTCACTTTATAGCTTGTGAGTTTTGGGGTTCCCTGCAGAGAAAGTGTCTACATGCTAAGGCTTCTCCAGGCTCAGAGTTTGCAAGTTTTCCTCCCCTTCTCTCTGTCACGCCTGGGCCTTATGCTCCAGCAAAATCGCCCTCTTTGGAGTCCCACGTGGCCATCTGACTGTGCGGACCTGTCTCTGCCCTGGCATCCTAATGGTCCTGCCTCCTCTTGTTTCCTCTACTAGCTTCTCTGCCTCCACCTACCTCAAACAGGGGGAGGGGGATGTTCCCCAGGGCCACCCCTGCAGCCCTGTCCCTTAGGCCTTGTCTCTTGGCTTCGCTGTTTTGGTTCCAGCATCAGCACCTCTTCTAATGTCGCAGGCATGAGCGAGCAGCTGTAGTCAGCCCTGTAAGCACAGCTCTAGCCTTGGTGGTCCATGTTCCTTCCTGCCACCTCTCACTCTGCTCCTCACAGCCATGGATCTGCTGGGCCACTGAGACAAACTCCTGGTCTCATCTCCTTCCGGCTCTGCCTTTTCTTCAGGGTCCATACATTCTGACTCCTCTCTCCGGCTACTGAGTGCTTGCTGTGTGGCTGACAGAGTACTCAGCACCGTGTCTACCATGCTGTGAAAGTCGCACAACAACCCCAGCAATGAGGGGACACTATTATCACCATCCTTACTCTTCCCTCTGAGGAAAGGGACTGTCAGGAGCTGTCACAGTGAAGTAGGATGGATCCCAAAGTCTCGCACAGGGAGCGCTTGATCCATAGGGCAGCCGTGTCCCCTGACAGGGCCCAGAGGGAACTGGGTCGCGGAGGCTCTAACTTCGTCTGGATTAATCCAGTGATGGGGTCATACTTAGATGGCTTTATCAGAAGGCAATGGAAATGCTGTGAGCTCTGGGACTGTATCTGTTCTCCAGCCTCGTCCCGTTGAGCTCCTTTCTGTCCTCTCAGCTTCCTGGTTGCCATGAGGTAAGCAGTTCCCACTTCTACTGTGATGTCTCTGCCTTGTCACAGACTAAGAGCAAATGGGCACCTCAGAAACTGGGCACCTTTCCTCCTTGAAGCTGTTTATATCAGGGATCCCATTGCAAGGGGGAAAAGCTGACTAATAGAGGAACCTTGATCAATAAGTGGTGAAAAGAAATTCCAGTTCAGGTTGGGT
The DNA here is from genome assembly GCA_004027915.1 of Capromys pilorides. Classification (NCBI taxonomy): domain Eukaryota; kingdom Metazoa; phylum Chordata; class Mammalia; order Rodentia; family Capromyidae; genus Capromys; species Capromys pilorides. The sequence continues at coordinate 16,459 of PVKN010006973.1, forward strand.
TTCCATCCCCTCACTGAAATTTCTTTTCAGTGAACTTTAGTATGGTCCTATGGTGATGGCTTCTTCAGGCCCTTTGCCCTCCTTCCCCCAGCTGGGTCATGAACCCTTTAGGAAAGGCACTATGTCAAAGACTGAGTCCAGCGTCCTGGAGGTCCTAGCATGCTGCTCACAGGGAACAGTCCTTCCAGTGGGCAGCTGTAGTCTTGTTTTCCTTCACCTTCTGCACCTAACTGCTGTGTCCTCAGCCACATGAATAAGGCAGGAAGACACTGCCCATCCCCGGGTGCTGTTCCGCTAAGGTGCCCGGATCCTCCAGAACCCTCCGCACAGCTGTCATCGTGGGCTGGATTAGTTTTCCAGCCTTCCTGAGAATCGGTTTTCTCCATATGTTTCTGTCTTTAAAGTTGGAGTAAAATGGAGCAGGCTGCACACCAGGGAGGTTCAGGAGGGAAAGGGGCAGCGAGACCTCCCCTGGGGAGCCTGCAGCAAACTGCTGCCTGCACAGGAACACAGATGGCATGATCGGGGGGGCATGCAGCGGTCCCTGTTTCCGGAAGGCCAGGAGCTGGGCCAGCAGTGGAAGTCTGAGTATAATTGGCACAACTCTCAGGAGTCCCTGCCCTGATCATCAGGGGCGACTGGAGTGGCGGGGCCCGCTCTGCACTGAACTGTGAGCACCGTGTTGACAGACACTCAAATCTGCACCAAACAGGATTTAACGTTAACGTTAGCTTTCTGAGATGGGATCTCTCTACAGTTTAGGCTGGCTGTGAACTCACTATGTCGCCTACGTTGGCCTCAGCCTCCTGAGTGCTGGGATGTCAGGCATGGGTCACTGGGCCCAGGGTTTAGTCAACCTTCTCACAGTGAGCTATGACAGTGACACAAACCTAGGGAGATTTGCTAAAACTGCAATGACTGGTAGCGATTAGGATCTCTATGTCTTTCTGCTGCCACGCCCAGCTCGGTTCTCTCCACACTTTTTTTCTTTTTGAGTCTGAGTTTCACTACACAGTTCAGGTTGGCCTTAAACTCCTCCTGCCTCCGTCTCCTGAGTATGGGGATTGCAGGCATGGGCCACTGTATCCAGCCATCTTTAAACTCTTAAGAGCTGTTGTTATGGTTTATGTCTGGTTGTCCCCTCAAAGCCTCATGCAATCATGGGGCAGAGACTTCGAGAGTTTAAGACTTGACTCATGATCCACTGGAATTATGTGTTTTAGTAATGATGGGATTATAGGTCTGAGTCCTTCTGGGATTATGGGTGTGGCCTAAGGCAGATAGGCTGAAGCAGAGAGCCTGAATGTAATGTAAAGAGAGACAGAGACAGATTCTCTCTGTTGCTCTTTAATGCACGGTTGCTCTGCTGCTCTGATTGGTCGGTTGCCTCTGTTGTCATATTGTTGCTGTTCCACTGCCATGAACTGGATGCTCTCTGCCCTGTTCCACTCAGCCTTGGGCCAACTGAATATGGACTGAAACCTCTAGTAACTGTGAGCTAAATAAACCTTTCCTTCCTTCATTTTGAGTGTCGGGTATTTCTCCTAGCAGTGAGTTAAAAAGTAAATAAGACAGCTGTTTTCTTAAACTGGGAAATCTTTATTGACATTTATGGACAAGGCTTTTAATCCACTGCAGAGGGTGGAAGAGCAACACTGTTTGTGAACTCAGCATGAGGGGTGCAATGAAATGTTAGACTCTGTGCACACATAGCATAGCTACGATTTTCTGTCCCCAAAGATGAAAAGACAAGCAGGCGATATCTATTCAACAAAGGAGAGTCCCTCTTCAGGGACCCAGCATGGTTCATGAAGGCAGAATAGGAACGGCCTAATAGGTGGTAGCAGGGAGAACATCGGTGAGCTAGAGAGGGCTAGAGACCCCAAAGGTCTGCATTTCACAGCCAGGCTCCCAGGGCGGCCCTCCTGGGATGGGCCAGGAGGCTTAGGAGATGGAAGATCTAAGATTTGTTGGAGCTGTGTCCTCCAGGAGACTGTGGGACCCACCTATTTCTTGTTCTTCTCTGCTTTCTGGCCTGGAAGGTGACAGGTCTTCTTGGCTTTGGGTCCTGCTGTTGTCATTTGGAGCCATTGCCAGATCCCCAAGGCAAATGGTACATCTGCTCTTGGCCCGGAACCTGCACAAGTGTGGGTCAAATAAGCCTCTTCTCTTTGGAGTTAATTATCTCTGGCATTCCACTACAGGCACAGAAGGCCGACCTACACAGCGGGTCTAGGGGGAAAGGCAGGGAGAAAGGAGGCTTTCACACAGCACCATGCTCCCCTCTGTGCTGTGTGGGAGGGGTTACGGGCACCACCTATGGCCATGGAGGGCCAGTGGCTAGTCCACTTGCAAAGGTCTAGGGAGCCCTGGGATTCCATGATCACTTTCTGGGGGGGTGGCCCCTTTCCTCCATGATGCAGGCAGGCTGTTCAGTCCTTATCCCCCTGTTCTGCCACCCTGCCTCTGTGTCTTCCCGTTTCTGTACAGAATCTCGTATTCCTGTAGTGCATGTTGGTGCCCAGTGTTCCCGCAGAGCTCCTTTCATCTTCCTTCCCCTGTGTCACAGGCGAGATCGTGTTCTCCGTGGCTAATGATGGTCTGCAGACTGTTCCAGAGGTTGGGAGCAGAGTGCTGCCAGCTGTGTGGGTTGTGACACTGTCCCCTGCAGGACCACGGGAAGAAGGCTGCCCCTGCCACCTCCCCTGGCCATGGCCTCTGCGCTCACATGCTGCAGGGCCTTCCTGAGCACCTGCTGTCCATCTGCTCCCAGCCTGGCCTCCCTGGGGTCCAGCTAGTGGTGCAGTGGTCAGAGAGTGTCAGGCTTTGGTGTGTTTGGTGCTCTTGGGAGACCTAGAAGGGTACACATGTGACACGGGATCTGGGTGTCGTGGGGAAAGAGATCAAAGCAGAGGCCAGAAACATCAACAAGATGGAGGCCTGTGAGGCTGGCACAGGAGGGCCAAGCTGCCTAACTGCCACCTCCTTCACCTGGCTGCACCAGGCGTGCAGTTCCGGCCTCTTGCTTTGGGCCCAGTCGGTGCTGATCAAGGACACCAGGAATTCTTGCATGTCAGCTGGAGGGCCCTCGGAGTCACCCCTTCCTCTGTTGTCTTCCTTCTCTTTCCAGTGTGTCAGTGGCTGCAGTTCGTCCAGATATTAAAGAATAGAAGGCACAGGTGTCCTGGTGTTGTTGCTGCGAGGCTTTGGGCCCAGAGGAAGGCGGGGTTCAGAAGGGTCCAGCACGTGGAACCTGCTTACCTGCATGGCCTGCCTTGAGATTCCGGCCTAGGTGTGTCAGCCTCAGAAGAGGTCACTGAACCACCCATGTGGGTTCACACTGCCAACCCCGCATAGTGACTGCCCTTGTGCCTTTCAATAAATGTCACTTAAGCCCCAGGGATTATAGGGCCTTGCCCAACCACTCCTGAAGCAAGTGATATTCCCTTTCACCCCTGGTGTTTACACAACATCCAAGCATCTCACAGTTGAAGCTCAGTAGCACTGAGTTTAGTCACCTGCCCTCGGGGTTTCTGTCATCCATAGAGCCACTGAGAATCCATCCCTGCCACGAAACGTAGCAGTGGCCTCGCTGAAAGTAGCCCAAGCAACATCCACTATGAACGCACCAGAAGCAGCCTGGCCCACCTGGCCCTTGGCACTGGTGCCAAGACACATTAGAGTCGGCTCCAGGGAGACAACTGGGGCCCCACCATGCCTTCCCACATTGCCACTGCCACTGAGCGTTTCCTTCCTGCCTTCCTGGGCCTGTGCAATTTCTGTTTTGGGGATTCACTCCTTCCTTCTCTCAGTTGGGATGCCAGTGCTGTGGAGATGAGGTGTGCTTGCTTTTTCTGTGCTTTGCACAGCTTTCCCCAGTGTGGGACTGGGGACCAGTCATGAGCGGCATGGCGGATAGTCCTGGGAACTTCCAGAGCTGAGTTTCTCATTCACTGTCGTGGATGCTTTGGGCCTGTGTGTATGCATAGGGGTGGGGTCTCCACCCTGCATGACTGCATGTTTCTTTTATTGCTTTCTTACCATTTTCTTTCTAGCCTTTTACATCGGGTCTTGCTATGTGGTCCCAGCTGGCCTTGAACTCGTCACGCAGCCCAGGCTGGCCCTGGACTCAAGGTGATCCTCCTGTCCCTTGGGCTCGAGTTGTACACCAACACATAGTTCACAGCATCCCTGGCCTTTACTGGCACGTCTGCCCCCAGCCGTGACCACTGTAAGGGCCTTTCAGTATCATCTGGTATTTCTCCTGGGCAAAGTGGCCTCTGGCTAAGGACCGTGGTTCCATCAGCAGCTTAGGTCCTTCAGGGGCCTGGAACCTGCCCCAGATTTCTTTGTCCATTGGGAGTTGCAGGTGACTGCAACTCATTTCCCAGAGCCTCCACGATCCTGGGCCCAACATGCTTCTCCTTCATTCCATGGCTGTTCCTACAGCTGGTGCATGCCATTCCACACAGGCCCTTTTTCTTTTGTGCCCTGAAGCCCTGCTGCCCCAGGCTGGCTGGTCTGTGTGGCCATTACCTGGAGAGTGAGGAGGCCCAAGCACTGAAATCCTGGCTCCCGTCCCAGCTTAGCACCTCACTGGCCAGGGCATGAAGAGCACTTTATGGGTGAGGCTGGCACTGACCTCGGGCAGGCTCTTCCTGTCATCAGATGGTGTGGTGGCCCAAGTGCTGCCCATGGGGCTCCCAAGGCGGAGAGAGACCAAGAACAACAGCAGGGATGAGCGAGATGGTTTGTGTCTTATTCTAGATCCATCCATTCTGTTCCTCACAGCAAGCCATCAAAGCCATTGTTCTAAATGGAGAAAAAATTCTGAATGTTCAAAATCTTTACACTGTAACAACAAAATACATTTTTTCTGTCAGAATTTAAGTGGACGGAGCATGCCTATAATTCAGGTACTCAGAAGGCTGAGGCCAGGAGATTGCAAGTTTAAAGTCTACCTGGGTAACTTAGGTGCTGTCTCAAGATAAAATGGAAAACAAAATAAAAGAAAAAGAACTGGGATGTAGCTCAGTGATAGAATAATTTTTATAGCATATATAATGACCTGATTTCCATGTTCACTATTGAAAAAATAAAGTTCAGCTAATAAGCTCTTTGAATGGCCACCAAGTGTGTTTTGGAGAAATTTATGTGACTGTCATCAGAAGCCATTGTTATAATCAATAGAAGCAAAATTGAGGTAAGATATGGGGAGCAGAGAAAACTGAAAACAGTGCTGCCCATGCAGTCACTGAGGGCCACATGTTGGTCGTGGGACCTACAGGTGAGCTATGACAGTCCTGGTAGCGGCCACTCCTCCTAGGCACCAGACTAACTCCACTGGAATCACTGTAAGACCAGTATCTGGGTCTTTTTAGTTATTCCTATCCTATCTGGCTCACAGTATGCAGACTTATGTGGTTACTAAATACCTGGACACTCGTAAACATAAGGCCTCAAAAGACCTCTGGACTTCTTAAAGTCCAAAGCAATGACCAACAGTCTCAAGTGGTTATTTTTAAAAAAGGGACAAAAGGAAAAGGAAGGGAAGGGAGGAGAGGGGAGGGGAGAGGAGGGAAGACCCCAGGAAGTGGAAGATAGGGACACAGACAGAGGCTTCTGAATCAGTCCTCTGCTCATTCCTTTTAGCATCCGGGAATCCAACCCCTCAGATTAGTGTCCCTCAGATGAGAATGATGTGGCTCTCACAGCCTCAGAGTGTCAGCTGATGACTTTGTGTGTTGCGCTAATGTAGACTTGCTACTATGAACCAGTGTTAAGCCTCCTGAAGCTAGAAACTCAAGGGTATTTCCCCTGCCCCTGGACCAGAGTGCCTGGCACACGGCAGAATCTCGGGCCCATACAGTGCTTCCCGGGGCACCTTTGGTCTCTGTGTAATTGACTGTGAGCTTTGGAAATAGCTGTGGTTTCTAATACAGTGATATTTCCTCTTCAGGGATCCCAGCTCCTAGTCTTGTTTCCACAACTGCTAGCTCCATCCCAAGATCCATGGTTCTTGTTTCTTCCCTGTCTAATGGAGGAAGTGTTTGCCTTTGCATGGGGTTTTTAATGGGCTGCAAGCTGTTGGCTCTGAGTGGGCTTCTTGGATTGGAGCCAGAGTGACTTGAAACGCTCAGAGACTACTGTGGGAGCTGCTGGGTGAGGGGCTCCTCTCTGCTGCCTGCATGGCCTGTGGTGACACAGACAGCCAGGCGCAAAAGTGGCCCACCTCAGTGGCACAGCCATAGCCCAGGTAGTAGATTCCTTTGTCTGAGTGGGAGATCTGGGCCTGGCGACTTTTTACATGAATATTTGGGTCCAGCAGTCCCAGACCAAGCCACAGACCATGGAGAGGGGCCCCCTTTTTCTCATTCCAGAAACAGTGGTGGGAGCCCCTGATTTAGCAGCCACTGGTGGTCTGGACGCTAGAGTTCTTGAGGTGGAAATGACTTCCAGAGATTTTGTCTTTCAAGCAAGACCACAACTAAGCCACCCCAGGAATATAAATCTGCTCTTACGGGCTGCTCTGGAAAGGACTCTGTGGTGCTGTTGACGATGCCTGTGCTCTTGACTGCACACGCAGGCCCCTGGCCTGGAGCCTGGTCTACCTGCTGAAGCCCGGAGGTGTCCACGCCCAAGGCTCGCCTTACCTTTCTCTCTGGAAAGCCAGCATCTGTGGCCTTGAAGATTCTTGTTTCTGTGGATCATCCACTGGCAACTTTCCTTCCTAAATCATTTCAACCTGAGCGCTTTTGGGTGGCAGCCAGGGCAGCTCAGAGCTTTGCGAATGTCTCCACCAAAATGTTCACCAGCAGCAGAAGTGTGGGCATCATACATGTGTGAACGCACATGTACATGTGTGGTCCAAGGGTAACCCAGTGGCCTCTTGTTTTATTTCCACATTCATCAGTGTGCAATATTCTGCCCCAAAACAGAACTTTAGTAACCACATAAGCCTGCATGCTGTGAACCAGATAAGATAGGAATAACTAAAAAGATATAATGGCAAGTGGAGTCCACAGCATTGCGCTGGCAGCTGGGCTCTGATAACCACCACCTTCCTCTTGGCTGGAGAAGCCACCGGTTTTCTATTTATCTGCTGCCAAGGCCCACACGCTCAGGGGAACATCAAGTAGTTTCGGGTTTACATGCCACATGCTAAATGCTCGAGCAGGATGAACCTCATTATATCTCTTTAAAGAGGAACTGAATTTTGCAAAACATGCAAACTCCTTTTACAGAGTATTTATAAAATACTCTGTAAATTTGAACCACAGAAAAATATTTGTTATATTTTTATAAACTGTTTTTTTTTTCTTTTAAATCCATAAACTACCTAAGCCTTAAAGTACAGTGGTGTAGAGCTGTATTGTCCATAGAGTCTACAGAGTCTTTTTGTATCCAGCCATTTAGATCTGGCAGCAGCTTTGAGAATTAAATATTATCAGGCAGAGAGAAACATCTCAGAATTGGAATCAGCCAGCCCTGGGTTCAAATTCTGGCTCTGAGCCCCAGCTATAAATTTAAAGAATTAGAACTGTTCTAAAACCTGAGGTCCTATAGTCTTGGGTATACTATAGGGTAGGTACTCAGCAGCTTTGATTATATTTTACTTTATTATTTTCATTATGAAAATAATTTATTATTTTCATTTTCAGTTTGGAAACAGGAATGTAAATTTGGCTAATGTGAATGATAATGTGTGAATTGGACAGCTCCATTTCTTTTTATTATTTCTTCTCTTTTCTTTCTTTTTTTTTTTTTTTTTTGCGGGAGTGAGGTTTGAACTCGCAACCTGGCACTTGCCAGGCAGGCACTTGTGCCACGAATCTATCTCCCTGGCCTCTTGGATAGCTCCATTTCAGCTACAAGAGAGGGCACAGTTTGTAATCTCCTCAAAGGTGGAAACATTGAGAAACCAGGCAAGCTATCAGGCTCCAAGGGCCTTGTCTTCTACATGTCAAAGCTGTTATGCTTCCAGCCACATTGCCTATGTCCTGTTTCTTGTGACACCACTTAGAGCCACCAGCTAGCAGTACATATAGTGGTAAATAGGAGAGAACTTTTTCCGTGATGCATCATTTTAGGCTTTACGATTCTTGTATCAGCTTTCACAAAACTGAACTGGTGCTTAAAATCAAGCTCATTTTTCGAAAGGCAAAAAAACCAAACAAGAAACAACCGAAAACCTCATGTGATAATCCGTGATGTTCAGACCCAGAAGAATCTAATCAGCAAGTGAAAATGCAAAGATTCAGTGCATCCTATAGTCACACCCAGCAATGTCTACTCTACATTGTTTCATTGACTGTCATATTAATATTAATAATTTGAGTTTTGTTGCTTTTTAATTTTGTACTTACTTCACTTGTGATTTGTTTTCCATCTCTATTTGACTAAGAGCAATAAGCATAAGAAATTTATATCTTTTTTGTCTCGCAATTTGAGATATGAAACACCGAAACAGAAATTGTAGTGCAATATAAAGAGGGCCCAAAATGCCGCAGACCTCTTGAAGAGGGTAAAGTTAGCCTTAGTCGGGCAGTTGCGGAGGTCTGCGTACTTACGCTCATAATTCTTAAAGGATGAACAAGAGTTTAGCAGGTGAAGTAAAGCTGAGCGGGAGAGTTGCATTCCAAGGCTAGCAACGTGGGTCTCTAACGTAGAGAAGAAGGACTTGGTTGGCATCCTTGGGTAATAGTGAAGAATGGGGCAGTGCTGGCAGCAGAAGCTGTAGGGACAGGTAGAGAAGGGCCTGGGTAAACGAATTCAGTCATGGAGACAGAAGGGCATACAGAGCAAATATGCAGCTTGGATGATGAGAGTTTTAAGAATGTAGTTCTTGAAGTAGGGGAGGTGGTTGTATGATTGATGAATAGAAGGCAGGGAAAAACAAACAAGGGGGAGGCCTTGACCAAACCAGGGGCTGGGGGTGGGGTAAAAGGGACTGAGTCCAGTGGTATTTCTGAGATAAAACTGGTAAGATTCCGGTTCATTGGGAGGAGGAGGCTGGAGGATGGGATTACAATTGAATGGGCTTGAAGATGGAGCAGGTGCTCGGGTCCAGGCTGGGTGCCAGGTTGGGTGTGAAAAACTCGTGGCTCCCCTTGGTGCGTAGATCAGGTTCATTGTTGAGGATACAAGTCTGGGGTTTAGGAGGGAGTTTGTGGCTCCCCATCAGTTGGGGTGAGATCTGCATGATGATCACCCCTGTGCTGCCATGCCTTCCCTGAAGGAAGGCTTTGCTGAGAAAAGTAGGAGACCAGGACTGGGGCTCCAGCCTTTGAGGGGCAAATAGAGGAGAAGAAGCCAGAAAAGATGCAGCCCCAAGTTTAGGAGGAAAAACAAGCTAGTGAGGTGCACTGGAAGTTAAGGGAAAATAAAGTTTCAACCAACAAGAGGTGGTCAGAAGATCTAGATCAGAGTGAATTGCCTTAAAGAGTTAGAAGTGTCTTTTGTGTTGCCCTTCTGGTCACTTAGGCATATGGAAACGGAAGAAACATCATTTAGGTCACCAGCCAAGTGGCTGAGCAACTGTGGCATATGCAGTTAAGGGGGAAAGGAGGTATATGACACTTTATAAACATGGTAAAGGGAGAAGTTGGTAAATTTGTCATCCATGCATCCATCCACCCACCTATCACCCATCCATCCATCCACCCATCCACCTACCCACCCATCTGCCCATCAATCTATTTACTCATCCCCCCATCCATCCATCAGTGCATCCACCCATCTACCCATCTATCCATCCATCCATCCATCCACCAACCCATCCATCCACCCACCCACCTACTCACCCATCCACCCATCCACCCAACTACCCATCCATCCGTCCACCAACCCATCCACCTACCCACCCACTCACTCACCCACCCACCCACCCACTCATCCATCCACCCCTCTACCCAGTCACTTACCCATCCACCCATCCATCCACCCACCCAACCATCCATCCACAAACCCATCCACTCACCCACCCATCCACCCATCATTTCCCGAAGGCTTCTATGTGACAGATTGTGGATGAGATCCTATTACACAGAGCAGATGGAACATAAAAAGAAAATAAGTTGCAATCCCCTGCCCTGGGGAGTTGATAGTGTTGACAGAGAAACAGTTGTGTCCAAAGATAGAGTTCTAGGTGGCAGCTGCAATAGAAAAGGTGTGCATAATGGCCCCTGAGAATGGGGGAGACCATTCCATGTGGATGGGAAAGTTCCCTTCACAAGAAGAGGACAAGAGGGGGCACCTGCAGTGAGAGGGTAAAGGGTATGTCCTATTTGGTGTGCATTTTTTGAGTGTGTATGCGTCTCTCTGTGTGTATAGTGTGTGTGTGTGTGTGTGTGTGTGTGTGTAGTGTGAGGGAGTGGTGATAGAGTTGAAGCTGGGAAATAAAGCTGTGGCTAGGCTTATAACACCATGGCAAACAAGTTTGGATTCCATCCTTTGGAGAGTGAGAAGCTAAGAGACACTGGTTAACAGAACAGTAATGCACTAGGACAGGGTTTTTAAGGAAGAGCCATTGGTGACTGAAGGAGACCTAAATGGACAAAAGAAAGACAGGCAGGAGAAGCAGGAGGCAGGGTCCATCTCAGCCCATCTGCAGCCTTGCTCAGTGACAAGCGTTTACTTGAGCACCTCCTTTGTGCTCTGTTCTCTTGCCCTGAGTGCTGACACATTCCAGCGAAATGCATCTGACTCTCGCGTTTCTTCTGGTAGCCTGCCGACGTCTGTGATGTCCTTGTACAATACTGATCCAGATGCCAGGGCCCAGTCTCCAGGCAGAATCTTATACCAGCTGGCGGGTCACTGGTTCCCAGGGTGCGTTACTGTCCTAGTTGGCTTGGGCTGCCTGCAAGCAGTTGCAGTGAGAGCACGGGGCCAAAGGGACGGGCACATGTGGGTGCTGCATGGAAATAGCAGCTTCTGTTTCCTGAGTTAAGTGCAGCAGCTCTGGGCCCACTCGTTTCCACGTGGCTGATTAGTGTCAGGTCAGTCTCAGAAGGCAGGGGTGTTTCCAATTAGGCAGGTCGCATCCAAATGTTTACCTCATTGTGTCGTTTTGGCTGGGCCCTGACTTTGGGCTTTGTCGTGCCCAGGCCTCTTTTAGC
>PVKN010006974.1:0-27474 GCA_004027915.1 Capromys pilorides
ATCTGAGCCAGGCACAAAAAAAAAAAAAAAAAAAAAAAAAAGAGTGAATTCTTTCTTTCATTCTTAGCTCTGTGGCAGAGAAGGAAGTGGAGACACCAGATTCTCCTGAGACAGAGAGGCAGCCATGCCCAAGCCTGGTAAGGAGACTCGTTGAACTGGCCCTAACCAGCTGTCCAGCGTGAGGTGTCGACAACATGTGAATCCCCAAGATCCCAGGAAGGAAGCTAGGAGTATGGCCTGAGTCTGTGCCCAGTGCAACCAGTAGCACCCAGGGGCCCAGCAGCTCCTCAGCTCCAATTCACCTCTAGGGATGCGGGTCTTCCAGGGAGCTCTGATGCCTGCCTAGGAACCACTGCTCTGCCCTCAGATGCCATGCAGGTGATACATGCATTGCCAGAGACCATGTTTGGAACTAGCCACAAAGGACCTTCCTTTTCATCTGTTCCCCAACCTATACTGCAACAAAGACCCCACTTTGCTTACCATCAATATTCAGCATCATTTTCCAAAGAGAAGGTCGAACGGACTGATGGAAGCCAAACCACACTTCTCGGCCCCCACCAAGAGGGTTGGAACAGCCCTCGGACGCAGTGAAGAAGGAACGGCCCACAGGAGTGTACCTGCAATCCAGAGAAGTCCCATTTGCTCAGCAAGTATCAGGCCTGCCTCTGCTCTGCCCTACACTCACATTCTGAGTGACATTCTGATGTCTTCCCTATAGAACTGCTTCACCTTCCTGTATCCCAGCCTCTTTGACGGAACAGCTCCTTTCAGGCATGCTGCGTGAGCTAATGTCCTGGGGACCTTTATTGGGTCTCAGTTTTATTTCAAGCTGGCTGGAGACCCTATGTGGTTCTAGTGCACAGATGTATGGCCCATTCTGAGGGGATTTTATGAACAGATTCAGCACCTTAGGGTACACATGAACCGCCCAGGTTGCTTTTGTGTTTTCAACACTCTGATGTCTTCCTATTAAGTCTGCGGGCTTACTTTCTATGTCTTGGACTATACGCCTGTGTACCCCTTCAAGTCTCTCCAGAACAGAGCCCTGCCAGCTACGTAGGAGCAAATAAGTATGAGCATTTGCCACACTTGGCCCCAACTATCAGGCTAAGGCAGCCAGCCCAGCCCAGTGCTGCTAAGGACTGTGTGGCCCAGCATTCATTCATTTCCTGTTTCTCTCAGCTCCGTTTATCCAGGGACTGAGGACCAGCAGCACAGTGAACTCACTGTGCTGGGAGCTTGAGTTGGTGTACAGGGAACAGTGAGCCAGCCTGGGACTCACCTTCTGCTGGGACACGTGTGCACCCAACCCATAGACTCTCTGACTAAAGTGCACCTCATCAATTCTACAGGGTGGGTACAGTTTATTAGAGGGGGCAGCACTATTAACAAAATCATGGAGATGGCCCTTTTTATTTTCCACCTGAGATGTGCTAATCACACCTCTATTTCCATTAGTCTTCCAAAATGAAAATAGCAGTTTCCTCCCTGATTATAAAATTAATAGAAATAATTAATTCAGAAAAGAGAAACTAGTCATTCCAATCACTCAATCAAAAATATAGACATCTGGCTATCATCCTTCTAGACCGTTTCTGCTCCTGCCTGCTTCCACCCATCAACAGTTCCAGTGACAGATTATGTATCAGGCCCTGCCAAGAGTGACAGCTGGCCCTAGGTGTTACTTTCATGCAAGCCTGAAGCTACACACTCCACAGCTCCTTCTACATCTAGCCTTCAGGAGCCTTCTTACACAGCCCGTTCCCCTGCTGACCACTGAGGCCTGGAGAGTCAGTGTGGAGCTGGACTTCTTGTCTGGCTTCCTCTCTTCATTGGTCCCTTCCCACTGTGCTTGAGGTCCAGCTGGGTGACAGATCGAGGGGAGGTACTGCTGTGAGAATCCTAGTGTGGAAATAGTCCACTGGCCTTGTTTTGCCATGGTGCTCTCATAGGAAGTTGGCACGACCTTCTGCCCAGCAGATGGAAACTGCAACATTCACCCACCCTTTATCCTAGTAGTGCCAAGCACAGCGATCACTGGCCAGAAGAAGATCATCTAGAATAAAACAAGATCCAAGGTGCTGCCCACAGTCGTGATCAGACATGGAGAAGGTCCTCTAGGGTGGACATACAGCCAAGCAGGACATCAGGGCAAAGTACACAAAGGCAGATGGCCAAAAGGCATCCAGAGGCATGAGACTGGGAGGCAATCCTTTTGGGTTTGGTTGAAAATGCTGGTGGTTAATTTTTATTTTATTTTTATTTTTTTCTATCTTAGCCCTATTTACTCTTCACCACAAAATATCCACATGGTATTTTGACTGCCTGGCTTGGGATACAGACAGTATGCTTCCCAGTCACACTCAGCCCTTTGGTCCCACGTGGCACTCTCACCTCATGGATGGCAAATGCCTCATGACCACATCCAGGGCCTGGATCGTCTCAAAAGGGACACTAGGCAGCCGCCCCGAAAGTGCATCGTGTAACGCCTGTAAGCTCACACAGGACACCCACTTGATGGACACCTTGAAGATGCGGTCTTTGCCTTCTCCTGGCAGCGTGACCTCCAGCTCCACCTGTAGAGATCCAAAGAACATAAAATTCACTCCCTCCTAAGTAACCACAGAAGACAGAGGATGGTGGCAGTTGATTCTCAAACACTGCTCAGCTGGACTGTTTCCTGTAGAATAGTATCCATCAATTTGCCACCTGTGGCTCCTGAGCTTATGAAATGTGACCAAGAAGCTACATTCCTAATGTATCTACTTCTAATGAATGTACATTTACAAAGCCCATGTGTAGCTAGAGGCCAAGTTTATTGGACAGTGGCCTAACATGCACACTCAGGTCAACTCATAGCAAACAATACACCTATAACTTGCCCCTTCTGCACCTTTGGACCAGCCCTCACAGGTCTATCTCATTCTAGGCAATGTTTTCACCTGCGTGTTCCACTCTGTGACTTAGGTCTTCCATCTGAATCCCTGTCACACTCACTATGGCATACACAAACTCTGGCAGTAATGGAAGCAACTTTGCAATCCACTAATGACACCTCCAAATATTTCTGAGACAGTTACATACTCTGTCCTCCAATGCACAGGTAGACTTGCTCACATTTTATACAGACATACAAATTGTCTGATTTAAAAGGCAGTGCCAGGCCACAGTGCTAGAGAGGGCAGAGATGGGAATCAGACCCAGGATCATTTACTACCAAAGATTGTCACAGGGTTTGGGCTACAGTTTCTTGCCAAAGGGTGATGTGCAGGTCATGTCATACTGAAATGTGCCCAATGGGCCGGAGAGATAGATCAGTAGAAAAAGCGCCCGCCTGGCAAGAGCAAGGTCCTAAGTTCAATCTCCAGTACCACAAAAATACATACATACATACATACATACATACACACATATATATAAATACATAAATAAAAATAAATGTGCTCAAAGATATGATAGCTAAAGGCATTCTGTCATTTTGCACAGCAACCAATCTTCTTGAAAAAGAATACTGCCCAGTCTTACACCTGGTATCAAAACCAGGCTTGGGCAGAGCACCTGTGAGGTACACCACAAGGCCAGATGCACACTGGCCTCTTTCCACACTAGGGACAGAATCAGGCAGGCAGGCAGGCAAACATGTTAGTAGGAGAAATTATGGAGAAGACTAGAAAGGACACCTTGTTAAGTAGGTAATGTGACCAGAACACATCAGGAAAGAGACATCACAGTTTCCACTGGGCCCCTGAGCCTACACTATGCTGACCAACAGTTCAAGATTCCTCTGCTACTACAAAAGATACAAAGAGAAACAAATGTAAAAGAGAAGACCCCCAAAGATGAAGCAGCCTGGACACAGGAAAGGGGACAGATCTTTGTGCATTCGTAGAACTCTTAAGACAGTATGGTTTGTTTCTGTGACCTACAACTGTGGGAGGAATGCGTATGAAATCAAGAGATTCCATATAGCTGTGCACCAGGTCTGCAAACCTTCTGCGACTTAGTTTATCATCTGACATAAAGCCAAGAGTGGGTGAGATTCCATTTAGGAGAAACTGAGTGCCCACTAGACACTAGCCAAGTGCCACAATGGGCACCAGATGACCCAAATATGCTCTGGACACAGGCTAGAGTGGCAGAAAGTATTGTGTATGTCAAGTGTAAACAACGTCCTGGGCAGCAGGATGAAGGAGTTGAAACCGTAATCCCTCTGGGTGTGATGTGGGACCTGATGGGCAACACCTGGAACTGCTTGGAACCTCACAGTCGAGGCCATGCAACACATGGCAAAAGTAGGGATCTCTTTTCAGCTGTATTTTCTGTTACAGTTTTTCCACTCCACAGTGGAGGCTCAGTAGGGCTGGGTGAGTGGCCCCGGGTCCCACTACTAGGAAGGATAACCCCAGCTCTCTTTCTACAGTCACAAATCTTGAATTTGAATCCCTAAAGAAGCCTGCCACTTTTTAGGGAAATTCTCTTGTGGCTCTTCTAGCGTCTGTCTATAAATATGCACAAATGAAACTGTGAATACACTCATTACACTTTCCTTTTGCTTCCTTTAAACAAAAATAAATGTGCAAATTAAACACAAACATTATTATCAATTAACCTCAAATTCACAGCAGGTTAACTGTCAGGTTAACTTGCAAGGGGAAAGCCTGCTTAGCTAATTTGCAACAGTCCTGGGGTTCCCTCCAATGCAGAATGCAGTGTTCATGTCCCCCACCCCCCAGATCTTACACTAGCAATGACAATCCACATGCCACTGGTGACTCAGAATCACCCTGAGATGAAACCCCACAGCATAGACCCATATAACGTAATTTGACCTTCACCATATCATACATATTGCCTCCTGTGAGAAAGAGTAACAGTGCTGAGACTGTCAGGGCCATAAGTAGCTTGAAAGATTATCATTAAAGTGAAAAAAAATTTTTTCCATATTTGCAGAGAACATGCATGTTCCTTATAGTTCCTAAAAACACACACTTGTGACCCCTGCACTCTGCTCATTCTCAGGGATCCCAGTGTTAAGAAAAGACTGAAGCAGGCTGCTCTAGTGGGAATCAGCTCATACCCTCTCACAGTTACTAAATTGCTGGTTTTTCTTGTGTTTATTAAAGCACAGGGGTGACCAAAATGCATGGTAAATTTTAAAGCTTTTTAAAATGTACCATAGAAAAAGACATATTGACATTAACCACTGTCAGAATGCAGAGTATACACATGCCCATCATTCCCGCCATTTTCTGAAGCAGTTCTGGAAGTCCTTTTTCATGCATGTCTTTAAGAGATGTGATTAACAAATAAGGTGATGCTGATGCCAAGCATTATCCAACAGAAAGGCAGGCTTCTGACAGATTCAGGAAAGAGACGGGGGGTGGGGGAGACAGAAAGAAAAAGAGAGGGAGAGAAGCAGGCTTGCAGTAATATTGTAATGTGTCCCTATCCACCATATTCATTAGATCTGACATTGTGAGACTTCCGGCTCTTCCCCAAAATAAAATGACCAAGAAAGATAAACCTTTTCAATCAATTAAAGAGAGCCAAGATAGCCCCAACTAAACATGTTCACAAGACTGGGCAGGGTGGCACATATCTATAATCCCAGTACTCACATCACTACGAGTTTGAGGCCAGCCTGAATTATACAGTGAAACCCTGTCTAAAAAAATACCTCACAAAAAGAGGACTTCTAAGAACTTCTCTGAGGCAGAAGCCCCAGGTATCAGATCAACTTTACCACCTGGTACAATTAAGACTGAAGGGTGCCTGGACATGCTCTGCCTGCTCACTCTGGACAAACTGTCATGTTCACAGAAGTGTCCCCAGCAATCATGACTATAGAGGGAAATGAAACTAGTCTATTGCTCGACACTGGTGTGCGTCTCTTGGTCTTTCTTTCCAACCATGGCCTTCTTTTCAGCCATCATATTTCAGCGAAAGCAGTCACTGGAGAGGAGGTAACTTGCTATTTCTTTATCATTAAGCTGTAATGAGGATGACTTTCTTTTTAATTATCCCTGAGAGTCATTTTCCTCCTAGGGAGAGATATCTTGTCTTGCTTGAATACTATAATACAACAAGCGCCTGGGTCAGGTACAGTGCCTCCCTTCATGGAGATAAGAAATAAATATTGAAGCATGGCCAAGTAAAGGTAAAAGAGGCACAGCAGTAAGAGCTGCTCCAGTATAAAACATCTCAAAGATTCTACTTTCCCTCATTGGAGATAATACCCACGAAGGCCTAAAGTTAAAAAAAAAGGGGAACAAGATTGACTCAAACACTACAACAGCTCTTGCAACAGTTTATAATCTTTGGAGTTCCAAAAACCCAATGAGAAATGAAGGTTGGTATACGACCATAGATAGCAAATAAGGCAGTAGCACCCATTCATCCAGTGGTACCTAAACTGTATACTCTCCTCTCTCAGATCCCAGTTGATTTTCAGTGTTAAATTTAAAAGATGCTTTCTGGGCCAGGTAGATAGCTCAGCAGAATAAATACCTGCATGGCAAGTACAAGGTCTCAAGTTTGATTTCTGGTTTAAAAAAAAAAACAACTAATAAAAACAAATAAAAGCTGCTTTCTTTTGTATTTCTTTACATAAAGACTCCCAGGTTCCTTTTGCCTTTGAACATCCTCATGACCAGGCTTCTCCACTGACTTGACTATGTTTCCTCAAGAATTGAGAGACAACGGTTAGCCAGTTAACTCAGCAAACTAAAGCATCTGCTTAGGCAGGCACAGGACTGGGGTTCGATCCCAGTGTGCAGTGCTGGACCCATTCCTGGAGTGCAATGAGATGGTGATCGAGACCAGTATGGTGGTGCATGCCTGTAATCCCAGTGCCTGGGAGGCTGAAAACAAGAGGATCAGTATGAGTCTGATCTATATAATAAGGCCCTGTAGACCCTGTACTAAATACGTTAAAAAAAAAAAAAAAAAAAGAATTCAGAGATAACCCTCAACTTTTTGCTCAAATGCTTTCCCACATCTTGGCATGTTTTGAATTTTTCGAGGTCCTAGTCTTGTGATATTACTGTTATGTGCCCTCTCAGAAGGGCTCTCTAGCCAAGGCACCTATGCTCTGCTGAATTTTCTAATAGGCAGGGGTTATAAAGTCTCTAGGTCTAAGGGAAACCAGAGGCTGAGACAGGAGAGAATTAAATACTTTACTTCCTGCAACCCAAGTTCCTAAGAACAGCTAAGGAGATTCCAAGAATTACAGGCTTTTGTCACCTTTGGATAAGGGAGTATGGTTAAGAGACCACATGGCCTCACTCTCAGCTTAATACAGAAAGCCCTAAAGGCAGATATCCAAATTTTAAGGTGGAAATCTGATTCTCAAACTGCATTCCAGGGCCGGTGAGATGGTTCAGTGGTCTAAAGCGCCTGCATAGGAAGGCTCAGGCAACTGCAGGGACTGTGGTTCGATCCCCGGCACCACATGCTGCGCCAGCGCCACCACCAGGGCAGGCTGAGCCAGCCACAAAATAAATAAATAAAGAAACAAACACAACAAGCAAACAAATAAATAAATAAATAAATAAAATTAAAAAAAAAAAAAAATCAAACTGCATTCCAAAAGCTTTAACAAGTGCTTCTAAATGGTCCAGCACTGGGCCTACCAACAAGACACCATTTCAATCCTTCCATTGATGAAAGGCAAGGGATGGCTTTGGCAGTGCTTATGCAGGATCCGAGACCTGGCAAACAATCTATAGGATACCCAAGTCATGAATTAGACATTGTAGCAAAGGGATGGCATGTGTACTTTAGAGCTGTGGCTGCCGTACTTCTCAGGCATGCAAGCTGATTTTAGACAAAGATCTCATGGTATATATACCTCATAACATGGCTGGACTTCTTTTTTCCAAAGGGAGCCTATAGCTATCAGATAACCAAATTCTTAAATTCAAGATGTTACTTTTAGAAGGATCAGTCATTCATTCAAATAAAGATACTATTTTTCCTGAAACGGATACTTTCCTACCAGGAAAGAAGAAATTGAGGCCGAAAGACATGGCTGTGAATAGGTGATTCTCCATACATATGCAGCCAGAAGACTTGTTAGACACACCCCTTACCAATTTGACCCTCTTCTGTGATGGCAATTCCTTCATGGAAAACAGGACAAGAAAGGCAGTAGGACAAGAAAGGCAGTGTATGCAGTAATGATTGCACCAGATACTTGAAAGTTCCTCACTTGTCCCTGGGACAAGTGCCCAACTAACAGAACTCATAGCTCTGACAAGTGCTTTACAACTCAGTGAAGGATAAAAAGTCATTATTTATACTGATGGTGATTTTTAATGTGGTTAATACCAAATAAGTACAAGATAATTTAGTAGAAAGGCCACCTTATGCTGGGAACAAATAAATCATTCCTATTCTTATTGACTACTCTCTACTAAATACTTGGGATGGACACTACTCAAGCATTGCTTACAGGTTGAAGACTGCTTTGCAGCAGATTAGTTCAATCATCCTGGAATTAGATGGGAAACCCCCATTGGCACTCACTAGTCCTGTGGAACCAATTTGCAGCCCTGGCTACCCACTGGATAGATAGGGAGATGCATGCTGGGATTTGCACAAGGCAGGAGTGTCAAAAGTATCTACAACCCTGCAAATTTACCCCATCTATGACATCCATGGTATACAAGTGTGTTTCACTGGTATGATCATCTGACCTTTATGTTTAGCCTTTTCTAGAGGATGTCTACATCCTCAATGCAACACATTGAGGCCTTGACTATCTACACTTAATGGGCTGTAAATGATACTTGGACTAGTCTCTTTCTCCTAAATGAAAAAGCAAAATTAGTAAGGCAAACCATCACCTCAAATCAGATGGCAGTAGACATTCTAACAACAGCACAAGGGGTACTTGGGTAATTATAAAAGCTGAATGTTGTGTGTATAATTCTGGTTGTTCTGTTAATATCTTGATGGCTTTTTGAGATACTAAATGACAGGTTAATGCCACATCAGATTCTAAAATTCCACAGACTTTCTTCTTATCCTCCTTGTGTGAAGCTATTACTGGCTCTTCCTGGTGGAAAGATTTGTTGCTTGTATTCATAATAGTCTTGTTGCTCTTATTATTCGCCTATCCACACTTAATTGTTTCTTTGGCCTTACTTCCTCGGAAGAACTGCTGTGTCTATTGAGGGCCACTAGAGAGAACCTCGGTGGAGTATCTCTGACAGCTGATCACAACTATGACCCTTTTAGCCAAGAGTGGCCAGAGTGATCACTGTCCCAGTTTTTATCTCTTTTCCCCTCATGGCAGTTAGGAGTACCTTTTCAGAGAAGTAGAATACTAGAAAAGGTTAAGTTAGCTAGAGATTTTATAGGCAGTCAGATAGGAGTAGGGCCTCGAGAGAGTCCGTGCAGAACATGAGAATACATCAAAACTGTAGCTGGAGGTGCTCTGGAAGAATATTAAAGTCACAATGGCCAGATTTACATCCTTTCGTAAGGGGTAAATGGAGGGTTTTTTGTTTTGTTTTGGGTACTGGGGGTTGAACTTGGGACCTCCCACTTGCCAGGCAGACATTTATGCCACTGAGCTATATCCCTGGCTTCCAAGGGGTAAATGGAGGCCTGAGATTATCAGTATTCTTTTGAGATTTCCCACATAAACAAATATTCCAGTAAGGGTGGGCCATCCTCTCCCACCTGCTAAGACTGAGGTCAATGCTGTCACCCATATGCCCTTGTTACCACTGGATTAGTATTACCTAAGCAACTATACTTACACTGTACCCGCCTTGCAATTTTGCTCCACAAAACTTCCTTTGAAAAGTGAACTTATTGGCAATCCACGCAGGACCCCTCTTGTCTCTCAGGAGCTATTCCTATTCCCCAATCCTTCTCCCCAGTAAATTTTCCTACTAAGAAAAGAAAAAGAAAGAAAAGCTCCCAGAATTGCTTTAGAAAGTGGCAAGAATAATGGGACAAGTGTGTGTAAAATGATGGGGTATGCTGAGGGGGATTAATGGCAATGTATCTTTTACTGTACTCATTCATCAAAATTTAAATATTCACTGCATTTTTTGAACATATTATACATGCAGAAAGATTATTTCTGAACTCGTTCTCTAATTAGTATCACCCAAGAGAAGCATATTTGTTCAAAGATGGTGCCCAACAGTGATAACTTCTAAGTAGAAATTTTATTACTTTTTAACTAAAGACAAGTATAAAGATAATAAGAAAAGATGACATTTTAATATAAGCATGACTCTGAGTTAACTAATTTTCACTGCTCTGATTTTAGATAAATCAATGGGTGGAATAGAATATTCATTTTGTTTTACTGCCAGCAAGACATTGCCTATAAGCCCCATGGCTCAGTCTGTGGCATGTACTCTGGAGGGTGGGTGTGTGCCATGTCACACCTGCATGTGCACTGTGTACTGAACCAACTCTCACTGCAAACACACCACATTAAGGCAGCTTTTACAGTTCTCAGGATGAAGTACATAATCAACTGTCCTTTCTCCTAAATGAAAGGACTTATCATGTGTTAAAGATGTAATTTACTTTATAATACATCTGAGTTTCATCTTAATCTACTCAGCTTGATCTGACCTGTGGCCTTACCTTATCTCTACCAATTGGAAGGGGCATAGCTGTGTAAAGATTCTTTCTTCCATCAAACACTGGTTTCCGATCCCCGAAGATCTGTGTTTTAAAGTGCTGGACCATATGTTCCACTATTTCCCTGAAAGGAAGTTAGAATTCAGGCAAAAAAATAAAAAATAAAAAAAAGAAAGAAAAAGAAATGTCAGTAAAATCAGGGACAAAGTACACTTGGATGGTATTTTTCTTATACTAGTTTTAAGCAACATAATAAGACCTGGATTTCCTTTTAGAACTGTGCCTTTTGACTCTTCTATAATGAATCAGCCTAGATTTGTAGTGTGTTCACGCTTCTTCACACTGGAAAACTCCCTAACATGCCATGCACTGCCGACAACAGGTACTTGCAGAAAGTCCAAGGTTCCAGGAGGCACTGAAATGTGGCACTGTGGGAGTTTCATCCTAAAGCTCAAACTAAACACCCACACTCTTCTGCCAGGACTTTTCAGGGCCTCCCATGCTTACCCATCCCATTCCTTGCCCCACTGACACATGGCTAGGTTCAGTTTGGACCTCATGTGAGACTGGCTTGGCTCCTGGTGCTCCTGGGATCACTTCTGTGTCGCTGCCACTTCTGCTGTGGTTCCAGAATGAAGGAACTTGACTGCTATTCCAATCCAGCTTACCCAACTGACCCAGACAAACCAACCCCACCTGTGGAGCCACAGGCTCTGTCGCTGCAAGCAACTGCTGTGCATACCCTGAGTGAAGGCATTATGGGTCTTTCAGCACTACAAGAGAATCTTGCTGAACACTCACTTGTAGCAGGCCGGAGGCCTCTCCTTTCCCCACTCTACCTCAATGTGACCGAACCTCCTCGTGGCTTCCGTAAGGGAATGAGGCAAAGGACAGCAAGATCCTCAGAGCTTCCATCTTTCCTAGGGAACTGGCACTGTGGGGGGAACAGTGAAGAGACAGATGTGGCCAGGGCAGAGGACACCTACTGGACTTTTGTGGAGAGGTGACCTGTGCTTAGCTCTGCTAGAATAGTGTCTGATATCTCTAGGACGTAACATCTTCCGTCCCCCCAGAACAGTAGACAAGCTGGGGGAAGACTGTCCTTATTGAAACTGACCTAGCCCAGCTGCCCTTGTCCTAGAACCAGTGGTCTAGAAAACTCCTGCAACAAAAAGTACCTCCTAGAGGCCACCTTTGAGGAGTCAGCCAGACATGACACATGGGGGACACACTCCTGAGGCCTTGGGCACATTCTGTTTTGGAGCCCATGTATTTGATGAAACTTCAAGAACAGAGGGCAACTAGTAAGCTCTGAGAGAAGCAAGCCAAAGGATGGACCTAGTAGATGCCAAGATATTATGGTTTGTGTTCACATGTCCTGCTCACCACAAAGCCTCATGGAGGTATGTATGTGGGGCTCTTAAGAGGTGGCAGCTAGATTTAGGATGTGTGATGCCGGGATTAGGGTGTGTGACTACTAAATGAGTCCACTGGTTAAGCACAGTTCTGGGTATGGATAATGGGAAGGCCTACCCTGTGTGTAGGTGGCGCTATCCAGTGGGCAGTTAGCTTGGGAGAAATGCAAGGGAGAGGCAGGATCTACTGCTATTATTACTTGCTGCTTGCTACTGTCTGCCTGCCATGTTTTGCGGTGCACTGTTTCTCCTCTATGATGGCCCTCTGCCATACCACCCCACCTTGGAATGAGCCAGATAGGGACTAAAACCTCTAAACTGTGAGCCAAAATAACCCATCTTTCCTTTCTTTTCTTCTTTTTTTCTTTATTTCTTTGATACAGGGTCTTGCTATGCAGCTTAGACTCATAGTGATCCTCCTGTGTCAGCTTCCCCAGCACTGGGATTACAGGCATGAGACATCACACCTGGTTTCCATGACACTGACAGAGCATGCAGTACCAGGGATTGAACCCAGGTCTTTGTGCTTGACAGGTAGACACTTAGACCACTGAGCTAGCTCCCTAGCCCAACCTTTTCCTTTTCTAACTTTGGGTATTTTGTCTCAGCAATGAGAAAACCTGTGGTGATAACATGCAAAACACGGTGATGGAAGCAAGAGTTGTGGAGTAGACAGAGGAGGCTCAAAATGGCAGAGCACCAGGCACATGCCCATGAACAGAGGGCCAGCTGACATATCCAGCAGAATGGAGAGCACTTTTCATCAATCTAGGTACAGTATTTGGGTACCTGGTATTCAAACAAAGCACATGACCCCACAATATGTGGAGGATCCATCAACACTGGTTCAACTCTAGGCACAACCCCATCCAGGCACCACTTTGTAGCTGGGGACAAGGGTCTGAGCAACTCATCCAGAGCACCAAGCAGAGTATGCATGTACTAGATGAGTGAAGGGACTGCTCAGCTTTGACTGCTAGGCATCAAATCAATGGGCCATAAGTTGTCTCTGCTATGTGGTAAGCAGATAACCCTGCCCAACACCTAGACATATGCTGCCAAGAGAGTGCTCCTAGACCTCCACACTGCCCTCATGGCTGAGGGGCCCATTTTCATAGAAGAGAAGGTGCCACTATGTTGTAGAAGGTGTAACATTAATGTCAGTTGTTACAGAACTTACTCTGTCCTCAAAGTAACCCAGGAAGTAGACACTCATTTCCACTTTACAACTGAAGCACAGAGCAGCCTGGCATGGGGGTGACGCTACCATGTACTTGCCCCATGCCCACTCCTGATCCCCACACAACATGGCTGTGTAACAGTTGATACTTAATGATCCAGAGACGCCAACAGCTGCCCATTAGCTTATTCTTTGTTTTTGCTATTGTTCTAGAAGTTTCCTTTTCATTAATTTCTAATGGTGCAGATTCCATGTTCTGTAACATTCTCACTGTAAAATGCAGCTAAGAGACTGCTTAGACTACGCGTTACAAATCCTCAGAAAAACCCTACTTTTACACAAATACACAGGCACATACAAATAAGTCACCTACTATTTTTATATATATGGTATTAACCAGAGCTTGTTCCTTTCCTACGATATGTCTTAGAGGTCTTTTTAGAAATGATCTCTTTATTTATTTATTTATTTATTTATTTATTATTTATTTATTTGTTTGCTTGTTGTGTTTGTTTCTTTTATTTATTCATTTTTTTGTGGCTGGCTCAGCCTGCCCTGGTGGTGGCGCTGGCGCAGCATGTGGTGCCGGGGATCGAACTGCAGTCCCCGCAGTTGCCTGAGCCCTCCTAAGCAGGCGCTTTAGAACACTGAACCATCTCGCCGGCCCCTTAGAGGTCTTTTTAGATCACTACATACAATATTGGCATGCAGTCTAGATATACAGATATTATTTTACCATGTGCCATTATATAATATCAGTAACAATCTGCTACAGTTCCCTGTGTCACCTAGTGGTTATACTCTGAAGCTTGATCACTGGTACTACTGGTTGTACACAATTCTATCTACAGTACCCTATTGTTTATTTAATCACTCCCTAACGATATTTAGGTGGATTTCCCCACTTGAGCATTTCAATATTAGAATTGATATCCTATACATATCAGAGATACTCAGAAGTAGAATTAGCAGATCAAAAGGTACATAGGAGGCCCTACTAGGGCTTAACTCATGGGTACTGACTGTACTACTGAGATACATCTCCAGCCTGTTTTACATTTTGCTTTGAGACAAGGTTTCATTAATAGGCCCAAGCTAGCCTCGCACTTTTTTAAAAAAATGTTTTTTATTTTTATTTTTGCAGTTAGTACAGGGGACATGGGGTCTACAGGGTCTCACTATATAGATCAGACTCGTAGTGATTCTCTTGTTTTTCAGCCTCCCAAGCAGTGGGATCACAGGCACATGCCACCTCAATTTGCCAGTCTCAACTGCCATCTCAGCACACCCCACAAGTGGGGTCAGCACACCACCATTGATCAAACTCCAGCCGCTGCATTCTGCCTAAGCACGCGCTTTAGTTCACTGAGCTATCGGGCCAGCCCTAAGCCTCAAACTTTTAATCCTCTTGCCTTACCAGAATTTTAGCCATGTGCCACCGAAACCAGCTCCTAATATTTTTATTTTACTGTATATACCCAACTGCCTTCTTAAAAGCCCAGATCAGTGGTGGCAAACCTTTTAGAGATGGTATACTCAAATGATAGCCAAAATCTACATATTTATCACAAAGTGGCAATGATGCAAATACTGAGGTTTTAATTTGTTAAAAATAAATAAAAATAAAAATCAAACCTTTATGTGATACTCAAGCTGCTGAGGCAACTTGGCTTGTGTGCCAACAGAGCAGGATGCCCCCTGTGACACATTTGCCACAGATTCACCACCACTGGCCCAGAATCAACACTTAAGTGGCTAGTGAGCAGTCAGGGGAGGCAGCAGGCACATAACCATTGCAACAGGAAAAAACAGAGACAATGGCATTTTCCTATGCCCCTGCACAAGGCCTGTCTGCCAGTGCACGGCACACAGTTTTGGGACCACCATTTTCATTTCAGAGACTATACTGCTACAGGAGAAGAGATCTGTGATGGAAATGGGCACAGACAGACTTGTGTCTGGACACAGGGCACAGCAACAATTCAGCACTTTGCTGCTTCCCTTTCTACAGATCCCACCTGTCGGGCTGGCAGCATTGGGAGCCCTGAGCAGACTCCTTACAAGAGGCAACAGCTGCATCCAGGGGATGCTAGTCAGTGGCAGGAGGGAGGAAGGGAGCTGAGGTGCCAGCACAGGGTTTACCTACTGCATTTTCTATACTGCTTTGAAAAGGTGTAATTTTCAGATTTCAACTTAATAGTAAAGTGAAGAAGAATCCTAAAGGTTCACACATTTAATGAGGCAGGAAAGGATGTCTCAAAGCCTATGGGGCTGGCAGTCACCAAGACAGACAGATCCACCTCTGCTGCTTGGGGCCTCAAGATCTTCAGATCTGAGGCTCTCTTCTCTTCTTCCTCTGCTCTTCCCTCCCCTCGCTCCTTTTCCCCCTCCCCCTCCCCCTCTTCTTCTTCTCTCCCCCTCCCCCCCTCTCGTATTTTGTACAGGGTCTAACTTCGTAGATCAGACCCGTAGTGATTCTGTTTTCAGCCTCCCAAGCACTAGGATTATAGGCATGTCACCGTGCCAGTCTCCATGGCTGCCTCAGTATATACTAAAATTGGGAGGCCGGGCGTGGTGGTGCACACCTATAATCCCAGCACTTGGAATGATACAGAGAAGATTAGCATGCCCCAGGGATGGGGCCAGCCTAGCACACTGGGGATTGAACCCCAGCTGCTGAGTTCTGCCTAAGCAGGCACTTTAGTCCACTGAACTATCTGGTCTGCTCCTGAGGCAGTTTCTAGGTGGTAACTTCAAACTTTACAGGTGTAATGACAGCAGAGATGATGATAGTTGTAAAGGTCATATGCTAAATTGTCAGTGTTCCTTCCACTGGTACCAGACACAGAACCTCAGCCTCATCTAATTTTAGGAAAGAAGGTGCCACAGTATCCCGCCAAGGCCCCCAACTCATGAAAGCCTTTTCCTGCCTTCACAACAGTTCCAAAAGCATATCCAAAGAAGTAATACAGATTTCCATCCAGAGAAACTGTTGTAGACAGCTGAATTAGATAGAAATATTATAGGCAGTCAGATAGGGCCAGGCCCTCGAGGATGACATGGAAGACAAGGTGACTTTCCAACTACAGACAGACACTCCTTTGCCATGGGCCAGATCTTAAGACAAGAGTAAACAGAAGCAACTACATACTTCCCTAGGGATAGGCATCAGTGGTGATACTCTAGGTATCAATCACCTTGAAAGAGCCTAGAAAGAGTCATGAGCCCAAGCTCAATAGGTAGTGTTCTTGACCACTTGCTACGTGACTTGCCTGCCCATTGGATCCTGATTTTAATCTATTTTATCTGAGCAATGGTGCTTTGTAATCTCATTGGTTGACCATAGTCTTTGTCCCACCTCATACTGACCTAAGCGAATTCCCATGGCTTCTCCTCTATAAAAGTCCCTGGAAGTGACAGCTTCTGGGGGACACCCACTCGGGATCCTTCTCCTGTCCCTCTCTTGGACAGGAGCTTTCTTTCCCTCAATAAATATGTTCTGCTCATTACCTCCATTTGTTCCTAAAATTCATTCTTCGGTTTTAGAGAACACGAACTTGTCTCACGTACTTTTCAGGTTTCCCTTTATCATTTGGAGGTTCCCTATTGGAGGTCATCCACCCCACATCAGTATTTTCTTCCTGCATCAAAACTAAATAATAAACCAACAACCCCAGGTAAGGGGAGTAGAAAGCATGTAGCAGAATGGGCGATAAAGGAAGATCCTCAGTGAACTGACTGTGACACCAGATATGCCCACCATGTCTGTTCATAGACTCAGTTTTGAAGGAGTACAAATTTAAAGGATCTCACAGCACTCTCAAAGTGCTCTGGATATTTTTTTTTTTTTTTTGTACCAGGGATCAAACTGAAGACCCTGCACTTGCCAGGCAGGGGCTTATGCTGTTGAACTATCTCCCTGGTCCTCTCAGACATTTTGGGTCTTGCTATGCAGCTCAGACTGGTCTTGAGCTCACTTCTGTAGCCCAGGCTGGTCTCGAACCTGCACCGATCCTCCGGACTCAGCCTCCCAAGTGCAGGGATTACAGGCATGCGCCACCACGCCCAGCTCCTGGATCTG
This sequence comes from Capromys pilorides, assembly GCA_004027915.1. Taxonomy (NCBI): domain Eukaryota; kingdom Metazoa; phylum Chordata; class Mammalia; order Rodentia; family Capromyidae; genus Capromys; species Capromys pilorides. Next base: position 17,291 of record PVKN010006974.1, read on the forward strand.
TTTAGTTTTACAGGTAAAGGAACTGAGTCCTCAGAACTGCTCTACCTACCTCTATTACAAAGACTGTAATAAGGAAAAAGCATTGCAATTCAAGAGTCATTTATCCCTAATATATCAAACACATACTTGACAATCACTCCAGTTTTGCAGCCCATACTCCAACTGGTTTTGGACTCAATCTTCCTACCCTAAAAATCTACCAAAGAGGAGAAATCTAAGAGACAGCTGTAGAGATAAATTAGCATCTCAAGAAGTGGAGAGCAATAAACAAAGCCCAGGGACAGATGTAGCTGTTACTGGGCATTCCTGGAAGCTGGGATTCAAGGAGGGACATAACAGCTTATCCTGTTGGCTCCTTGTTTGTTGTCTCATCCCTTGCTTGGGATGTTAATGGTTGTCTTCTCTCCTGCTTGGAATGTTTTTAATTAGCATTTGTATGAACCTAGTGATAGGGAAAAGGTGGAAGTCAACAGAGAATGTGGTCCCCACATGATCACGTTCACTAGCCCAAAATAAAGCTGAGATGCTTGGGGGGGGAGGGGGGGTGCTGGGCTCGCTTTGAGAGAGACAAGTCTCAGTGAGACCCCTGAGCAAAATTCATCAGGTCTTCTTGTGGTTTCTTTCAGCATCGACTCATAACATACAACAGACAGGTGTTTTTGACATTAAAAATAGGCAGCCTAGGATGGTAGTTAAGGAGGGAAATATACCTCATGAGTTAAGCCCTATTATCCTGCAGTGCTTCAGTCTGTCCAGAAAGTAGAGGAATGAAAGTCTAGAGCCACAGAAGAGGTAAGAATCTGTAGGACAGGGCTCCAGAAAAGACAACAAATATCCTCAGTACACTGCACAACATTTAGCAAACAAAATTGTGTGTGTGTGTGTGTGCGCGCGCGTGTGAGAGAGAGAGAGAGAGACAGAGACAGAGAGAGACACAGAGAGAGAGAGACTAGGCCAGAGAATGTGACAGGTAATCTGAGGCAAAGTCAATCAACACAAGAAATGAATAAACTGTATCCAGCAAACATGTATTACTACAATAAATGTTATTGACATAAATACATTCAAAGTCATAAAAAAATCAGTGACCAGATGAGAAGTATTATCAGAATATAAGTATGAGACAGAACCAAATGCAAAATCTAGAACTTTCATTCCCCTATTTTTCCTTCCATCCTTCCTCCCGTCCCCATTTACAAAAGCTTTGTGTCCACTTTTGCATTTTCTTTTTTTAACTTTTCATGGACAGCAACAACAAATCCCAAAAAGGAAAAAAAAAAAAAATATATATATATATATATATATTACACACACACACACACACACACACACACACACACACACACACAGCTACAATTGGGCACATCGCAAATAGCATGAAAGTAAAATTTTACCTATTCCCCCCCACTGCTTTTCTCTTTTGGTACCAAAAATCAAACCCAGGGCCTCAGACTGCACCACTGGATTAAACCCTCAGTCCAAAGAAGGAAAAACAATGTTTTAAAGAGGAAAGCTGGGCATATTGCTACACACTTGTAATCCCAGTAGCCTAGGGGACTGCGGAAGGATTATAAATTCAAGAGCAAATCAGTGAGACTCTGTCTCAAAATAAAATATAAAAAGGGCTGGGGATGTAGGTCAATGCAACAGGCCTGGGTTCATTTCCTGGGACATTTACACACAGGGATACTGTTGTAAAAATTTTGACTGACATTTCATTAGAAACCATGGTAGTTAAAAGAATTCAATGATGGGGCCAGAGAGATAGCTCAGTAGAATAAGTGCTTGTATGGTAAGCGCAAGGTCCTAAGTTCAATTTCCGGTACCACCCACCCCCCCAAAAAAAAAAAGAATGAAAAGATGGTCAGGGCAGTAGCTTAGAGGAAGAGCACCTGCCCAACATGTACAAGGCTCAGAGTTTAATCCACAATACCTCCCCACAAAAATATGACATTAGCCATGTGCGGGGGAAAAACTGTCAATCCGAATTCTACATCTAGACTGAATGATGAAGCTTAATGGTATTGTACTTGTCTAGCATGCACAAAGCCCTAGTCTAACACCACAAGGGAAAAACTTCCTTATAACAACTAAAACAGTTTTTTTTTTAAATGAGCATGAAATAAACACATTTGAGCACCTTCTAAAAACTCACAACAAAGGACTAGGGAAATAGTTCAGCATTATAAACACCTGCCTGGCAAGTACAAAGTCCTGAGTTCAAGCCCATGTACAAAAAAAATCTAAAAATCATGGCAGAGCTGATCATGGCCAAAGTTAAACAAAAAAAAAAGGTCTCTCCAGGCTGTCGGGAAATGGTGCCAGATGAAATACACTGGTCAAAAGGAAGAAATGATAACCATTTGACATGGCTAATGTACATGCAAATACAATAATTTTCTTTTCTTCATTATTTAACAATAGCAGCATTGTACTGTGAAACAAATGACACGTACAAGTAAAATATATAATAAGTGCAAGGAGGACAGGGAAAACAGAATTATACTATCATTTTATTTTTATAATTTTGTAACATTGAAGCCAAATAGACTATGATAAGTTAAAAAAAGAAAAAAAATCTGGCATCTAAAGCAAAAAGAGATAAAGTTAAAAGTCAACACAGGAAATAGAATACTAAAAATCATTTGCCAGGGCAGGCAAGATAGCTCAGCTGACCAAGCACCTCCTTGGACAAGCGCAGGGACCAGGGTTCAATTCCCTGGCATCACGTGTCATGCCAGCTCCCCTCCTAGGCTATGCGTAGTGGCATATTCCTGTAATACCAGTGCCGCGGAGGCTGAAAACAGGAGGGTCACTATGAGTCTGAGCTATGGAGTGAGACCCTGTATCAAATACATAAATATAAATATAGATAGACTAGATAGATGGAGACAGACGGACAGACAGAGAGTCAGTCAGACACTCAGATCATTTGCCAGATGTCAGGCACGAGGGTCCACAGAAAAGGGACCCTCAGGATCTGCAAGCCAAGGACAGAAGTTTCCCTAAAAACCAACTTTGGGCACCTTGATCTTGGACTTCAGTTTCCTAAACTGTGGGAATATAAATTTCAGTTCAGAAAAAACCATGACTCCGAAAGAAAAACAGAGAAACAAAAAAATAGGTACAATCAGACGTGATGGTGCATGCCTATAATCTCAGCACTTGGGAGGCTGAGGCAAGAAGATCATTGTCAGAGACCTGCCCGGGCTACAAAGTGAGATCAAGGCCAGCCTGAGCTACATAATGAGACCCTGTCTCAAAAAGACAAAAATGAAGAGAAAAGGAAAGGAAATACATACAAAGGGATAGAAGCACTGCAGTGATGGAATACCAGCTTAGCTTGCTTAGATGGGGTTCAATCCCTGGCATTCCTCCAAGAAATACCCAAAATTTAAAATGGCAAGATGGTGGCCTTACACAGAAACTGGATGATCATGTACTTTAAATTTACTTGAAAAGAACATTCCACTGAAAAGCAGAAATTGGGGGGAAAAGCAAGACCCTATTATACTACGTCTTTAAAAGATGCACTGGGCATACAGATATATACATGTAGGTTAAAAGCACAAGCATCGGAAAAGACATATAAAACAATAAAGATACAACTCGTCAAGAGGCTACATTAATAATCAAAGAGAACCTCTTTTATATAAAGAATTATCATTGGGCATGATGGTGCACATCTGTAACACCAGCACTTAAAAGGCTGAGACACGAATATCGCCTTGAGTGCAGGGACAGCTTCTAAGGTCAAAGCCAGACTGAACTACACAGCAAGACCTCATCTAAAAAACAACAAAATGAGGAACATTTCCCAATAATAACAGGGTTAATTTGTCATTAAGATAAAAGAATTACAGATGTATATGCTTATTAACAAATCTTTAAAATAGGTAAAACATGACAGGTGTGGGAAGAGAAGAGGACATAAAAAGAATTATGATGGGGCTGGGAGGAGAGTTCTGTGGCACAATGGCCTGCTGGGCAAATGCAAGGTCGCAAGTTCGAACCCTGGTCCTGAAAAAAAAAAAAAAAAAAAAAAAAAAAAAAAAAAAAAAAAAAAAAAAAAGAATTATGATGTATTGCATACATGTATCAACTCCCCACAATGAATATAATGCACATGTAATTGTTATGTATTGCAGACATGTACTAAAAATTGAACATGAAAAAAATGTTTTTTAAGTATGTGGCTAAAACCCCCCAAAATAGACAAAATGGAAAACAGAAGATATTCAAGACAGACATAGGGCTGGGAAGGTAACTCAGAAGTCTAACTGTCTGCCTATCAAGCACAAGGACTGGAGTTTGATCCCTGGTACTGCATGCTGTGCTGGCCCTGGAACCCCAGGCACACTGTGCTGGCTACCAAAACCAGTACACACCTGTAATTCCAGCACTGGAGAGGGTGAGACAGGAGAATCACTGAATTGCATACAGATCATGTATCAAATTTAAAGGAGATAAATGAAACACACACACACACACACACACACACACACACACACATACACACACATATATATATATTTTGTTTGTTTGTTTCTTTGAGGCAGGGTCTCACTATATCTCACTATATAGTAGTCTCGCCTTGAGTTCACTATGTAGCCCAGGCTGGGCACAATCTCCTGATGATTCTCCTGCCTGTCTCCCAAGTGATCTATGATCAGGCATGCACCACCATGTGGACCCCAAAAATGTTAAAGTTGTAAAAAATTGGATTCATTTCTACTAACTACCCTAACAGTTATAGACCTCTAGGCCCCACAACTCTGGAACAGACCATCTTCTGTACACATGTGATGTTTACCAAGAAAAATCACATGCTGAGCTATAATTCAAGCTCCAGAACGTTTCAAAAGGCTGAAATATTGAGAATATAAAGAATTAAATCAGGGGGCTGGCGAGATGGCTCGGTGGTCTGAAGCGCCTGCTTGGGCAAATTTAGGCAACCACAGGGCCTGCGGTTCGGTCCCCGGCACCACATGCTGCGCCAGCCCCGGCCCCAGAGCAGGCTGAGCCAGCCATAATACAAGTAAATAAATAAATAAAGTAAAAAAAAAAAAAAAAAAAAAAAAAAAAAAAAAAAAAAAAAAAAAAAAAAAAAAAAAAAAAAAAAAAAAAAAAAAAAAAAAAAAAAAAAAAAAAGAAATCAGATGTCAATGAGAATTGTTTAATTTAAAAAATGCTCAAACAGAAATGGGACAGCACATTTCTTCAAACCTATAGTTAAGTAAACCATGAAGAAGATGAGTAAGTATTTAACTGAAAGTTAAAATACCATACAGTATATCGAAATTTGTGGTTTATAGCTGAGATCAGGCTCAGAAGAAAACTTACCACCTTAAAAGTGTTAACAAAACAAGGTAGGTTTAAAATTAATGAGTTAGAGCCTGGTGTGGTGGCACATGTCTGTAATCCCAGCACTTGGGAGGCTGAGGCAGGAGGATTGGTGCTAGTTTGAGACCAGCCTGGGCTACAAAAGTGAGCGCAAGGCCAGCCTGAACTGCATAGTGAGACCCTGTCTCAAATGACAAAAAATGAATGAATGAATAAATAAATAAAATTAATGATTTAGGACTGGGGAGATAGTTCCATGGCACAAGTGCCTGCTTGGCAAGTGCAAGGTCGTGAGTTTGAACCCTGGTCCCACAAAAAAAGAAGATGATTTAGGGCCAGCCAAACAGCTCAGTGGATTAAAGCACCTGCAAGCAAGCACAGGAACTGGGGGATTCCATTCCAGACCTGTCATGCCAGCTCCGCCTCTGGGTCACACTGAGATGACAATTGAGACTGGGTGTGGTGGTACGCGCCTGTAATCCTAGGTCTTGGGAGGTTGTAAACAAGTGAATCACTACTTGTAAACAAGTGAATCACTACAAGTCCAACGTAGTAGTGAGACCCTGAACACCCTTTAGACCCTTCCCTAAAATACAAATAAATAAATACATGTTTAAAAAAAAGTAATGATTTAACTTAAAAGTGAGAAGGAAAAGTAATAAAGTTCAGAGCAGGAAAATAGAGGGGAAAGAAATCAACAAGCAAGAGAAATGTTAGGCATGGTGGCACATGTCCATAATCCCAGCACTTAGGAAGCTGAGCAGGAGTACTGTTATTAGTTTGAAGCCTGTACAGGCTACATAAAAGGATCAAAGCCAGTATGAGCTACAGAGTGAGATCCCTTAACAAACAAAAAAACAAACAAACAAACTAGTTAAGGAAGAAATTTTATAAATTTAGTATGTAGAGGAAAGAATACCTTACAGCTTGCCCATTTAAGCTAAATAACTCTGACGTCAAAACCTGACAATACAGACCATGTCTCCACAGACACAAAAAGTCTATAAATATTAGCCAATGAGCGTACTGTTATACAGAAATAATACCTATGGCTTTAAGAAACACAGTTGAATACACACACACACACACACACACACACACCCCAATCAATATAACTTACCATATTAACATGAAAAGAAAAAAATAAAGAAAGAAAAACATGGTGACCTCAACAGACATAGAAAAAGTATTTGACGGAATTCAACTTATTTCTTAGGGTGATTGTTGGTAAATAAGGACAAGAATTCCTTCAGTCTAGCAAAGAGTCACCATAAAAATCCTATAATAGGGGCCAGGGAGATAGCTCAGTAGAATAGGTGCTTGCCTAGTGAGTGCAGGGTCCTGAGTTCAATCTCCAGTACTGCACAAAAAAAAAAAAAATCCTACAGTAGGTCTCACGTTTTAGTAGATAAAAGAATGAATGCTTCCCTCTGAGAGCACAATAAAACAGGGAGATCCACTCCATCAATCATATCCAACATCCTACTGGGTCTCTTACCCCACACTTGCATTAAGGCAAGGAAAAGAAAATGTGTCACAAAATGGAAATAAACAAGGTCCTGAGTTGGATCCCCCGTACTGCAAACACAAAAATTAAAAAATGAAAAAGGAACTCACGCCGGAACTAAAGTCTGACTCATCAGCCATCAGCTTTCGCCGCAGCGCTTGTCCATCCGGTACGGTCTGGAGCCCGGGCCCATCCGCTGCCGGGTCTGCCCTGCACCCCTGCCGGGTAAGGATCCCCCGAGCCCGTTTCCATCTTCCTGCTTTCATCTTTCTGTACTCGTGCCGGAACTAAAGTCCGACTCATCCGCCATCCACTTTCGCCCCAGCACTTGTCAGTCCAGTCCAGAGCCCGAGCCCATCCACTGCCTGGTCTGACCTGCACCCCTGCCGGTCCAGACCCACAAGGCCTCACAGCAGCCGGTGGCCTGAGCCGCAACTCACAGCCAGGCACCACTGGAGGGGAACAAGCTGGGTGGATCCAGAACAAATCCCCATAGGTGCTAACAGCATAACTTCACCAAAGCACAAAGCTCACTGCCATACAAAATGATAACAAGGAGCAAGATGCAGTCGCAGGGCCCAAGCCCACTCAAATCAAGCACAGGAGATGATACCACGGAAGAAAACGAGAATCATGCAGCCAAAAACTCTGAAATTGAGGTAGACCGACAACTATAGAAACTTATAGAGCAGCTCAGATCAGAGATAACATCTGAAATAAAAAAAGAAATCCGTGAATTAATAAAATCTGAAGTGGAAAAACAATGGCAGAAATGCAGGGAACAAAGCAGAACAGAAATAACCCTTGAAGAAAAAGACCTGAACATGTCTAAATTAATAGCTTCTAAAACAGGGGAACAAATGAAGAAAGGTAAAGAGGAGAGCAGAGCAGAAATAATCTCTGAACTAAAGAGAGAAAGGATAACTATAATGAAAGACTTAAGTAATATTAAAGAAGACATTGATAAAAAAAAGTAGAGAATAGAAAAATGATGGATTGCATGACTGAGCAATATACAAGAAAATAAAGTCTCAATCACAAGCTGGCAAAACCGTATGAATGAAAGTGTAGATAGAATCTCAGATCTTGAAGACACACTCGCAGCTAGTGAAAAGGCAAGAAAGGATCTCTTAAAAACAACCAGGATGCAGGAAAAAATAATACAACATCTGCAAGATGATGCAAGAATGAACAACGTGAGATTAATAGGAATCAATGAGAAAGAAGGTGTCAATACAAATGATATAAAAAGAATATGGGCAGAAGTAATAGCAGAAAACTTCCCAAATATGAGAAAACAATTGGATATTCAGATAATTGAAGCATACAGAACACCAAATAACATCAACCTGACTAAAAACACATCAAGACATAATAATCAAGATCCCAGAAATCCAGCAGAAGAATAACATACTAAAAGCTGCTAGAGAAAAGAAACAGATCACATGTAAAGGAAAACCCATCAGAATAACGGCAGATTTCTCTTCACAAACCATGAAATCAAGAAGAGCATGGAGGAGCAGAGTGCTTCAAGTCCTCCATGAAAACAAATTTCAGCCTAGACTGCTATACCCGGCAAAACTCTCTTTCAAGTATGAGGGAGAAGTGAAATACTTCCACGACAAGGAACAACTAAAGGATTTCATGATGTCAAAACCAACATTACACAGTATACTAACAAATATCTTAGAGAGAAACCAAAACGACCTGAACTCAACAAATGTGAACAGAAAGATCCCACCAAACAGGATAACCAATTAAACATAGGAGAAAAAATTGTAAACAGTAGTAAATAAAAGTCATGTCAACAATAACACAATATATTTCAATTATAAGCATCAATGTCAATGGACTCAATTCTCCAATTAAAAGAAGTAGACTAGCAGAATGGATAAGGAAAAAAAAACCAACAATATGCTGTATACAAGAAACACATTTAACTCATAAAGAAGCTCATAGGCTAAAAGTGAAAGGATGGAAAACAATACTACATGCTCTAGCACCTCAAAAAAAAGCAGGGCTAGCAATCCTGTTTGCAGACAGTCTAAACTTCAAACCAAGATTGATCAAACGTAACAAAGAAGGCCACTACATACTGGTCAAGGGAAAAATTCAGGATGAAGAGGTAACACTTATGAATATGTATGCACCCAACACGGGAGCAGCAACTTATATAAGACAAACCTTAATGGATAAGAAAAATCTAATATCCAATACTACAATCTTAACAGGAGACCTTAACACCCCCTATCTGAAAAGGATAGGTCAAGCAGACAAAAAATTAGCAAAGAAGTAGCAGAACTGAAACAGAATTTGGAACAACTGGACTTAGTGGACATACACAGAGTGTTCCACCCAACCTCTTCAGAATACACATCTTTTCAGCTGCACATGGGACATTTTCTAAAATAGACCACATATTAGTCCACAGGTCATGTTTAAGTATACGCAAGAAAACAGAAATTATCCCATACATACTATCTGACCACAGTGCAATGAAATTGGAAATAAATGGCCAAAGAAACCATAAGAACTCCACAAATACATGGAAATTAAACAACACCCATCTCAGCAACCAGTGGTTTGCGGATGAAATTAAACAAGAAATTAAACAATATCTAGAATTCAATGAAAACTAAAGCACAACCTACCGAAATTTATGGGATGCAATGAAAGCTCTTAGAGGGAAATTTATAGCTTTGACTCACACATTAAGAAAACAGAACAGGAACAAATAAATACTCTCATGCAGCACCTAAACCAACTAGAAACTGAAGAGCAAACGAAATGCAAAGCCCAAAGATGAGAGGAAATTATAACGATAAGAGCCGAGATTAATGCAATTGAGATGAAGAAAACAATACAAAAAAATTAATCAAAAAGCTGGTTCTTTGAGAGATTAAACAAAATTGATAAGCCCCTAGCTAACCTCATCAAAAAGAGGAAAGAAAGGACTCAATTCAAGCAATAAGGAAAGACACAGGTGAAATTACTACAGACCCAGCAGCGATTCAGAGGATCATTTATAGCTACTTTGAAAATCTTTACTCTCACAGAATTGAAGACTCAGAAGAAATGGAAAGATTTCTAGAAAAGTACAAATTACCAAAACTGAATCAAGAAGATATAAGTGATCTTAATAACCCAATAACAGCCAGTGAAATACGAAATGTAATAAAAGGCCTGCCGACAAAGAAAAGTCCAGGACCCGATGGATTCACCGCTGAATTCTACAAGAAATTTATAGAAGACATAATCCCAGTACTCTTCAAACTCTTCAGTGAAATTGAAAAGGAAGCAATCCTTCCAAAATCATTCCTAGAGGCAAGTATTA
>PVKN010006975.1:0-27478 GCA_004027915.1 Capromys pilorides
ATATTATCAATATTATATATGTTATATATAACCTCCATGTTATAATTCTATGCATATCATCATCTGCTTTTTAAATAAATTAAAATGAGAAACAAGAGCACGTATATTGTTTATAATTGTATAATTATCTTTGTCTGTGCACTTTGCTTTTTCAAGTGAGTTTCAATCTCCATCTTGACTGATTTGCTGTGGATTAAAGAATTTTCTTTAGATGTACTTACAAAGTGGGTTTCAGGGAAGCACCTCCTTTCCCTTTTGCTTTCAGGAAATACCAAAATTTTGTCTTAAGTTTTTAAAGATGATTTTGTCCTATATGAAATCCTATGGCGGTGTTTTCTGTGTGTTGCCATCATTTTCCTTTGAGCACCTTGATGTCCCACTGACTTGTTGCCTCCACTGGTTAAGATGTGACGTCACCTTGCCAGCCCCTCCCGTTTGTTGCGAGCCATTGTTCTCTGGCTGATTTTGAGATTTCTTTCTCTTTGTCTTGACTTTCAATATTCTTACTGGGAGGTGTCTGGGTTTTGATTACCATGATTTATTTTACTGGGAATTTTTTGAGCTCCTTTGATCTACAGATTCATATTATCTGCAGATATGAAAAGCTTTTAGCCATGTCTCTTCACATGTGTTGGGGCTTCCTGCTCTTTCTCCTCTCCTCATTTTGCCCTTTCTTCTCACCTTTGTGCATATTATGGTAATGTGCCAGAGATTATCCCACACTTTTCTGAGGTCTGCTCATGTTCTGCTTTGCATTTCTTATCAGACCCAACTGGCACTTTAAATTCTCCCCTGCTTATCTCCCAAATGTAAGGTACATTTTTCATTCTCTCGCAGTGCACAATCAGAATTCATGACTTCTCAGTTAAATATTACATCAAAAGATAGCAAGTAAAGAATCTACACTACTCGAAAAATATGAAATAAGGAAAAGTTACAGGTGCTCGTGTTATCCTCCAGTCTTCACAATTCACTTGTAGAATGTGTATTTCCTGTCGCCAAATCATTTGTGTGTGTGTGTGTGTGTGTGTGTGTGTGTGTGTGTGTGTGTATGTTTTAGGGAAGGGTCTACAGGGTGTTCAGGGTCTCACAACTAGATCAGACTCCTGTGATCCTCCTGTTTACAGCCTCCCAAGAGCTGTGATCACAGGTGTGCGTGTGTCACCACATCCAACCTCAGTTGCTGTCTCAGCATTCCCCAGAGGTGGGGTCAACACAGCAGGCCCCGGGGATTGAACTCCTGGCCCTTGCACCTGCTTGCAGCAGCTTTAATCCCCTGAGCTATTTTGCCTGCCCTCTGTCCTCAAATCTTTAGGCCCTGAGGAACTAGATATTCTGGTTTCTGGGATTAGGTAAGGGTTCTTCTAGTAGGAGAAACAACAAAGCTTTCACTGAACCTAAATCTGTAATGGGGCTTTAAGTGTTTCTCATAAAGAGCAAAACCCTAACATTACTGTGCTTGCAGGAATAACTGGTTTTGACTGCCGAAAAGAGATGCAACTGTATTGTAGTGAAGGCAAGAAAGTTGAACTTAAGGGGTCTACAGGGCCTCTCCTGAGGCTCTCAGGCCCAAGTAGCTTCATAGTTGGGTAAGTTTTTCAAGCATAAATTATAACTAAACATATCCAGGGTCTTGGACCACATAAGAGTACAGATCTGAATTACCCTGTCAGACAGACAGGGTAAGTGTAAGAGTAAGAAAGATTTAGAATGTGTAGAAGAAGAAACTAACAAACATGAATATTTGGGAGAGGGAAGATGGTAATTTTTCACACTAAACTTTCTGTGTGTCTATCTTTACTTTTTCCTGAAATAAGACACCACTTTGCAGCAACAGCTTTGTAGAGTAAACCTAATGTAAGGTACAATTGGCCTCATACAAGAGGTTGAGTATAGCTGACAATGACCATGCCCATCCATCCTGCTCAGCAATGACCATTCATAAGTAGCCTGGTATTTGTAGAAGGCATGTCAGGATAATTTTGAGGGATATTTTACTTATGCCATTTCTCCTACCAGGTGCCCCTGGTGATTACCAATGCAATAATACATATCTATGTGCTTTCTCTTTTCTGTCCCAGTTCTCCACTTTTCTACAGGTGCTTTTTGGCATCACCTCCTAAAAAACTATTTTTTTTTTTTTTATCATAACTTGAGGTCTTCTCTAGGCAAACTCAAACTAGGGTGCTTCTATCTGCAACTCAAAACCTTTCCGACTTCTATTCATTTTTTCAAAGTGAAATAGAAACCTTGAGGGACAGAGGGCTTATAAAATAATAGATAATAGCTATAAAGAATAGGAGTGTGAGTGGTCATGTTCCTGTTTTGAATTGGTGTTCTCCACCGCTATTGTGGATCCAACTAATTAGAAGGGAGGGTTTTGGAGGAAGAGTGAGTGTGTTGATAAATTTGTACTTAAACCCCAAAGGAACCCACAAAAACTCATGTCGTTGTCCAAATCGTTTGTGTGATGTGGTCTGTTGAACTAGAAAAGAGCCAGCTAAGAATAAACCTGAATATAGTCACACGAGCCAATTAGATTTATTTGTCTTCAAATAATAAACAATACAGATGCAGAGAGCCCATATCTCCTCCAGATGTGTATCAATAAAAAAGGGTACTCAGAAATCAAAGTGTCTACCTTGATGTCCAAACATCCTTTGGCTTGGCACCTCCTGACTGCAATATAGCTGTTACACCTTCATCTCACTTCCACTGCAAGCAGAAGGGTCACAATAAAGGAACCGTTCCTATCCTTAGAGACCCACACTCTTCCAGAAATCCTCAACCATTCTGCTTTTGTTTAGCATGATGTCTCATGGGATGCCATAGTTTCAATGGACTCTGTTTAGCTCAGTACCTTCCTGCTATGAACAAGGAAGAAGGGCTTGACGAATTAATATTAGGTCAACAAGTATCACCATCTTCCACACACACTGAGCATAAGCAAACATTAACTGATTCCCAGCAAGATTTATACAGGCCTCGGAGGTTCTTTTGGAAAATCGACATCTGAAAAATAGACCTTAGAAACGTGTATGCGTCTATTCCAGCGTCTTCACACAGTTAGAGCTGAATCTACATTGCGTTCGTAGCGGACTGGGGAATGTACTGTCCGACAGATGTTAGTATGTGATTTATGTGAAATAAGGTTGTTTAATCAGTAAGGCTACCGTTCTAAGGAAAAGAGCGAAACAGAAATGTGCAGAAAGTGTAGAGTTTGCACAGCAAGTCGAGAGGAGCAGTGCATAGCTGATCATAAGGAACAGAAGAGCTTTTCAGAAAGCCACCGAAACAAAATTGCCCACCAGTAATACAGAGATGAGGTTGAGCGACTTCATGAACCGACAATGAAGCTCTCAGTTTAAGGCCTTCTAGTTTGACAACAGAAAAATAGTCTTTTCCACGCCATTCTACTTTTGCATATTTTAAGATGTGTGGGCGTATTCACGTGTGTGTATGCAGATGAGTCCAAATTGTGTACCTTAAGCCGGGCGTGGAGGTGCATGCCTGTAATCCCAGCACTTGGGAGGCTGAGGCAGGAGGATTGGTGAGAGTTTGAGACCAGCCTGGGCTATAAAAGTGAGCTCAAGACCAGCCTACTGCATAGTGAGACCCTGTCTCAAAAACAAAAAAAAAAGTACCTTAACATAAATAACATTTTCCAGGTCAGATGTTCAGATTCCAGAGTCAACCTTCAAGCTAATTTTCAATTTCTAGGTGACTTGCAGGGGAGCTGAGGAATCTATTCCTTTTCCTAACCTGCACAAGTCTCTGATACGTGGCGAAATCACCGTGAAGATGAGACATTGTTATGCTTCTGCTCTTGTTGTACTTTCTCATCTTTCTGAAACGTATGCAGTGACATTTTTGATTTCTCCAGGGATACCAAAAGATGGCTATGGATAGAAACATAATTTTTTGAAGACTCATAATTTTTTCTTTTCTATGTGTCTGTATCTCTTACTAAATGTACAACACACACATGGAAACATGGAAATTATACATGCACATGTTTTCTTGTAGCTTTAAAAGTCTTCAGGAAATTCATTGGAATGACAATAAGAAATATATGTTCATGCATTATTAATCTCTGCTACAAAAAACTGGAATTTATGGTAACATGATGTTTATGGTTTGTGCTCCTGAGATGCAGAGAGGCAGCCACCTTTTTTTTTGGCCAGGAACTTTAAAGCACAACTATTCTGCTCTTTCCCGATGGCACGGCAGCATCAAACAGTACCAACGAAATTGCTAAGGATCTTCCAAATGAATTTCTGGATTTCATTATCAAAAAAATTGTCTGCCCATTTGCATTGCTTGTCTTAGTCCAACTGACAGCATGAACTGGACTGGCTCCAGATCTATTTTTGTAGGGATATCTCACAGACGACAATGGCAGTTGTAGAAGTTTATTACAGAGTTCCATTACATTACCTCACTGTCTTTCAAAAAAAAAAAAAAAAGATCCTAGGAAAAAGATTTTTGTTGATGCTTCATTTTGTTGTTTTGCAAGATGTCTTTTGGAAAATTTGCATTTAAAATTTTCTGCCGGGAAGGTTTCGGCAGGGTTGCATCAGGTTTTCTGTAATCCTGTGCATGAGGACAAAGATCCTTGGCTTCCAGGCATGTCACCTGTGCTAACTGTGGTTTCTTTCACAGACTGACACATATTTCCACAGAAATAATCATAGTTTGCACACCCGCCTCTCCTAGTATGAGTTGAAGGTTGTTGCAGAGGTTAGTTGTTTTGCTTAGAGATCTCAGCCTAGATTTGTTACAGATTATTTTCTAATTAACCACACTTTTTCCTAGATCCCCCTCTTCCCCAAACTGTAAGGCTTTGTGTGGGGTTACCCAATAAGAATTTGTCAAGGTCTTTTTGATATAAAATGTGGTTGAACACGGATGCTTTCGTTTGGTTCATCCTAATATTTAGCCTGAACTAGCAAACTCTACATAAACTGTAACTGTTTCTTTTCCTTAATTGTCCCTGAATGTTTTTTGAGAAAACACTCTTCATATCATTTCATAATTCTCCTTGCAAGAGACACAGCGTTGCACAGGGACCAGACACTTCTGTCTGAAATTAGAGTTCTTCCATTCCCATGGCCTTAGCTCCTTAGGCAGAGTGGCTCTCCTATTTTTCAAAGTGGTTGTCGCATATTTTCATGACATTTAGGAACATGTTTTCAAGTACTTAGGGGAAAAGACGACCTTGTGCTCATCTTGCACACTGGGAAACTGAGGTCCATTGTGATGAGAATGATTTTCCTGTCTTATTTCAGCTGTGGTGATGTCAGAGTCCCCCATGGTCACCCCAAAGCCCTCCTCATACTCACCTGGCTGCCTTTCCACTCCAGTTGGACTATCAGACCCATCAGTGCTTACAGACAAGCACAGCGTTTCTATCTCCACACTCAGAGTTATTTCACTTCTCACTACTAAGGTAGAACTAACAGTACTATCTAGTTCATAGAATTGTGAGGATTACAGTGATCAGCACGCACACAAAATATTTGGCTAGTGCTTGCATTGGAAAAGTGCTATGCGTGTTAAGTATTATAATTAGGCTTTTTATTCAACAGCCTCTTGCTCCTGTAAGCTGAAACTTGATGAAAAAACTTACACTTGCATTTTATTGCAATGAATTTTCATATGCATGAAAATGACAATATAAAAAACAACCAAAGATTGATTGTTAGTAGGTGTACTACATTCTGCCATAACAGAATCTATGTTTCACCATCCAGGGAGTTCATCCATATTCCACTTTGTTTACAGTCTTACACTGGGCTGAAGAATAATTGTAGAGAGATGTATAAAAGCCAAGGTTTTTATCATAGCACCTGGAAGCAAGCATACTGTGGGCAGGTGCTAAGAAACCATTCTCCATCCCTGGTGCCAGCACACCGGAGCCCTTTCACTGCCACAGCCCTGAATTTGGACATCACTGAGGTAGCCCCTGCCAACCCAGCAGGGCTGTGTGATGGTGCCATGCTGTAGGAACTGAGATGATGAGCTGAGTGCTTTGGCGGCTGCATCTCGCAACCAGCACTTTCAACAAGGCCTGTGGGATCCGAGCTGTTGATATCTGGGTTCTATGCAATGATGGCCAGGTATGAAGTGTTCACATTGGCAGCTACTGGGTCACAGTGTACTACCAACAGAATCCTTCCTCCAAAGACCAAAAATAGGATGCAGCTAAGACTGTGTTGTTAGCTTGATAATGAATAAGTATTTGACTTTACTACCTCTGTAACGATGAAGACTGTTCTGAACATGCACAAACTATTTAATTCTCTGATTACTAAGCATTTACTTCTGGGTTGTTGAAAACGTTTGGCTCTAATCATTAAAGTTGGGATTGACCAGGTAAAGATCTTACTCTTAGGGCCTGAGAAAACAGGGGAATCTGGCTAATGATGAGCAGATTGTGGGGTGCAGAATGCAGAGGGGGTGAAGTGCTCTGGCTCACTGATGCTTTCTTTAATTCTTTCACACAGTTGCTCATGTACATCAACAACATAAAGGGGAAAAACAAAGTGTGCAGGTGAAACAAATATAACATTGGATCTTATTAATGGGGGGATGATGAAATCTCATTTTTTGATGAAAGGAACAAAGATATAAAGAACCAACAGGGTCTGAAAGAGTAAGGTGAGGAAAAAGCCTCAGAGTGCACACTAAAGCAACCCAACTCCATGTCTACAAACTCTGGACAGCTAGTGTGTTCTCCTAGCAAAACAAATGGATTACCCAAGAGATCCTAGCAGTTCTGATCCAGTGCATTTTCTTGAGTGTAGATATAATAGTTAAAAAAAATTAAACGTTTATGTAAGAAAAGCACCTCTATGAGAAAGTACGTTGTATGTGTTTTGTAAATGGTATTTCCTCCAAATTTCTTCTCATGAATTAAGGCTGGAGGTTAAAAAATGGTGAAAAAAGAAAGATAACAACATGGATATCTAGAAAAGTGGGGATTTGAAAAAAACTCATCAGCCAAAGTTGCAGTGATAAGTTTGTTTTTCTAGTTCTAGGAACAAAATTTACCCAAAGGCAGGCTTCCTGTGGATGAATGCTATGGCTAAAATGTGTTCCTCAAAATTCATGTTTGGAAAATGTTCAAAGGGCCAACCAAATAGCTCAGTGGATTAAAGCACCTGCAAGCAGGCACAGGAGCCAGGGTTCAATCCCCAGGCCTGCCATGCCGGCCCCACCTCCGGGGTGCGCTGAGATGGCAATTGAGACTGGGTGTGGAGGTATGTGCTTGTAATCGTGGCTCTTGGGAGGCTGTAAATAGGCAGATCACTACTAGTAGTGAGACCCTGAACACCCTGTAGACCCTTTCCTAAAATACAAAAAAAAAAAAAAAAAAAAAAAAAAAAAGAGACAGAGAGAGAGAGAGAAAGAGAGAAAGAGAAAGAAAGAAAGAAAAATGTCCAATGTAGCCGCATTAAAAGATAGAGTTTATGGCTGGCTCAGCCTGCCCTGGGGGTGGGACTCGTGCAGCATGTGGTGCCAGGGATCGAACTGCGATCTCTACAGTTGCCTAAGCTTGCCTAAGCAGGCGCTTTAGACCTCTGAGCCATCTCATTAGCCTCAAAGATCGAGTTTTGAAGAGATGATTGATCACTTCTAATGCCATTACACTGGCTCCTGGTATAAGGATGAGCTTGGTCACATTTTTCCCTCCACATAAGCACTCTTGCCCTGTTCCCATGCTGTGACCAACACAAAGGCTCTTACCAGAACCTGGCCCTGTGCTGTTGTCTCATTTCCCAGCCTGCAGATGCAAGAGCCAACGAAACTCTCAATGCTTATAACTTACCCCACCTCCACATACTGTTATAGTAGTGGAAAACAGAGTCTATTGATGTGTAATAAAAGGCTGCAGGATCCCTAAGCTAGGAAAATTCAGCGATATATTCAAGCAGGCTTCTTAGTTGCGGTGCTTCTTACTGTCTTTAACAAATAGGTGATGTTTCCCAGCCTCTAGTACAAGTCTCCAGAAGGCATTTTCCAAAGTTACTTGATAATAGATCCGTCTATAGGAACTAATGTTTTCTCAACACACTTTGAGCAGTGTTACCCAAGAGGTTGCACCAGTTCTTTCTCAGCCTCAGGATAGACTGCTAGATCTTGTTAACTGGCAGATATTATATATGAAGTGCCTTACACAGATTAATCTAAATTCTAAGCTATCATTCATTGAGGGCCTTATTACTATAGTAATTAAGAAACTCAGAGAGGTTAATGGCTCCAACCAAAAGCTCACAGCTAGTAAGTGATTGAGACGGTATTTCAACACACATTTGATTCAACTTTTTGCCTTTTTGGTTTTTGCTTGCTTGTGTTATTTTTTGCATAAGGATCATCTCTTTCTCCATAAGTATTGTTGAATGCCCTAGATTTCTCATTCTGCATTTGCCAGAGAAGTTAGTAGTCTTCTGTCCCTAAAAAATAACTGTAATAATGAATATCTTTTTAATAAATTTAATGCTTGACTCACATGGCTATTCTACAAGGCAGACCGATAAGAGAAACGAAAGTATGAAATCATTCTATATGAAGGATATAACCAAATCTCATTGCTGAGTAAGACTTGAAAATTATTTTCAAGGCTACATTAATGCATCATCTATTGGCTTCCTCTTGTCTTGTACTATTGCTTTGCCAGATTTAGATTTGATTTAATAAACAATTGTTTAAGAGAAACCACTTAAGAAATCTCTTTGCAGGGCTCAAAACATGTCCAACTGGAAAGTGTGTTAGAGACTTTGCTGTTCTGGGACTGTATCTCACACATTTCTCATTTTACCTTGAAATAAAAGCCTCTACTTCTCTTGGCAATCTTGCTTATAAATCATGACCTGCACATGTAAGACTGTAGGAATAATCACGGCTACTTTACCTTTGCTTTGGCTGCATTAAATACTGAGAAAGCCTAACTGTCAACTTCGGCAGGCTTGCCTTCTCAGCCACACTTCTCTATCAAAATGAGCTTTATGCTGCAGATGCAGGATTTCCAGAGAGACTTGCTCAGTGTGCTCATTTTCTTTCCTTACTGCTGTTAAGTTTTCAAAAGAAACCTCAACCTGCTCCAGTCCCTCCAACCACGCTATAATTTTTTTTCATTTTACTTCGTGAGTTCAGAATACCTTATTATTGCAAAATGTTCAGTCCTATAACCTGGGCTCTAACTTTCTATTTTGATTCTGTATTTGTGATTTTGCCTTTTAAGGCTGGTTGCTTGTTTCTAAGACAGCACAGGATCTTGGAGCACAGGTAAAAGATTCATCAGTGATTTTGAAGCTTTCAATAAAAGTAGCCCTTCTCTGAAGATTCATGCACATTTGTTGCAATAGACTTTCCATTTAAATTATATTTTATTGTAGAAAAAGCACTTAATATGATAAATGACCTTCTTAACAAAAATTTAAGTGCATAATGCATTATTATATCATCAACTATAGGTACAATGTAGTGCAGCAAATCTATAGAGCTTATTCATCTTGCTGTCTGAAAGCTTTATGCCCATTGATTAGTGATACACAGTGATTTTTCTGTGATAGAGACGGTAGAGGTTAGGGAAGAAAGGAGAGATGGACCTAAGATACGAATAGGGGTGCCAGTATTAATATTGGACTCCCAAATAACCTTGAAATTCAGATAAAACATGAAGACTTTTCTTTTTGTGGAAATGTGACTGTAACTATAAACACATTAGATTTAAACATTTATAAAAAGAAAAGATGTATTTTGACTCCCAGATTAGGAGGTCCCAGCCCATGACTCGCTGATCACACTGCTTTGGGCTTGTGACAGGGCAACACCATGTGGGGAGTTCACTTAGAGCAAAATCCACTTGTCTCATGGCTAAAGCAATGGGAGCAAGTCAGAAGGGGTCAGAGCACCACAGTGCATTGCAACAACACAGCCCCAGTGGCATAAGATCCTCTCACCAGGCCCGCTCTCCCGTAGGTTCTATCATCGGGTGCTATTGCACCATCTCAAGGACAGAACTTCAACCCATGAGCCTTTGGAGGAATTTACCATTCAAACACTAACAAGTATGATTCATGCAATATTTGGAACTACTTATACCAACCGTCTCACCCTTGTTCTCCTCAATGCTGTGTGGTTTTCCTGTATCTTTACTTGCTAAGTCTGCAACCTGTATGGGAAAATTCTAGATACAAAGGGCAAGAGGTAGTCAGGAGTGAAACAAGCTGGATAGTAAGCTGGGTGTATCTTGAAGGGATGCAATGAAAAGACAAGAGAAAAGAACGGTGATCTGGGTGAATATATAAAGGGAGGAAAGAAAATACGCTTCATAATTTCAGGAGTTACATTTAATGGGAATATATGAAAAGTAAAATGAAAATCTAATCACTTTATAAACAAATATAATTAGATAAACCATGATTAACCATGGTTGTATTGTTCATCTAGAACATAAAATTTAGATGGTAAATTATGAATTCAAACTAATTTTTATGCATCATTTCTCTTTTTGAATGAAATAATGACATCAGAACTGTATTTTGTGAAAGTTAACATTGAAAAATAAAATTTTTTATCTTGGAAAATAGTTTATAGCCACAGATATGTTATTGATATAATAATATAAGTGTTCTCACTGTATTCGTTTCTCTCACCTTTGTATGAATCACGTAGCTAATTCTCTTGCAAACAGACCTCCGAGATGCTTTGCCTCCACCTACCCCCACTTTCATGGAACTTATTTACCTAAGAAAAGTCCAAAATCAGAAATGCTAACCTTACTTCTAATGGCAACTGCTGCCAGAAGAAGTTTGAGGCTATCAGAGAAAAAGTGAAGAAGAGAAATATTTCCTATGAAAGAGAAAAGATATTGTTATGGTTTATGTCTAGTTGTTCCCCCAAAGTCTCATGCAATCATGGGGCAGGGAGTTCTAGAGTTTGAGACTTGAGTCATGATCCACTGCGATTATGTGTTTTAGTACTGATGGGACTATGGGTCTGAGTACTGCTGGGATTATGGGTGTGGCCTAAGGTGATAGGTTGAGGCAGAGAGCCTGAATGTAATATAAAGAGAAACAGAGAGACAGATGCTGGCTGTTGCTCTCTGCACAACAGAGATTGATTGGTTGCCTCTGTCACCATTTTGTTGCTGTTCTGCCACCATGAACTGGATGCTCTCTGCCCTGTTCCACTCAGCCTTGGGCCAGCCAAATATGGACTGAAACCTCCAGCAACTGTGAGCTAAATAAACCTTTCCTTCCTTCATTTTGAGTGTCAGTATTTGTCCCAGCAACAAGTAAAAAGTAACTAAGACAGATATGAAAGAGAATAGTGGGAGAATGGGAGCTCTAATTTCCTGGTGTCACTGTTCCTCCCCCTGTAGACAGCTGGCAGTGTCCACCCTTGCAGTTGTAGCTAGGGAAGCTGTAATGGAGTGGACCTATTGGTCCGCAGACTTCCTGGTTATGTTGAATTGCTCAGACCCACATGTAACACAGCCAGTCCTGAAGAGACCCTGAGCACTAGACACACACCTCACACACCCCTCAGTGGTCCCTGTGATGGGCTGATGGCAGGTGACCTGGGCACATTTTCATTTCTAGGTGTTACTTGAGACCCCAAAACTTTTGCTTCACAGAGGCTGGTGGGGGGTGGTCCACATGATAATGATGATTGGCTTTCCCACCAGCACAGCAGGGTGAGTCAAAATTAAGTTGATTCGAGAAAATAGACAGCGAAATTTCCTGCACACCTGTGGCCTAAGATTCATACCCACACTACATATTGGCTTCATTTGAATTCCTCACTTGTCAATTACTAGGAGGAAACCTTTTAATTTTTTCCTCATAATTATGCCTAAGGTATTATGATATGGAATACCAATTTCATAAATTTGTTTGTAAGATATCGTAGCTTCTAGAAAAATCTCCAACTTGCTTGATTCTGATTCAAGTAGGGCAGACTGACTAATTGTGATGCCTTAAAGATTTTGAAATAATTGAATCTGTTTTTGTCTTTTGATCCAAGTCCTAGAGAATAGTTCTCAATATAATAATATTTTCTTAGCATTAATTCAGCAGTCAAACAAGAATATAATCCAAAAAGCCCCCTGTATTCACAGAGACAATACTCTGATGATGAGACCACAGAAAGATGTTGTAATTAATGCAAGAAATAATGTGAACAATCTATTAACATAATCTGAATGAAATCCTTGCACTGTTAAATGCAGACACTAAGTGCTCGTATAATACTTTATTAATTAACAAAGTATTTATCCACAGGGAAATGAGGATAAGAGACCATACACTTTGTCAGACTACAGGAAAATGTATTAGTGTTTCATAAGAAATGCACACAATTCAAACAATAGCATGATTATCTTTTTAAAGCAATTATATTTAATCTCAGAAGAAAGAATAAATACATTAATTCTTCTGCATTCCCTGATAAGCCACCAAGATACGTAAGTGATCGTTTTCTATTCTTACAACTCTGGAGGCTGGTGGCAATCCAGGGTGTGCTGCTCAGACAACTTACATAGTGAAACACCACTTAACACACAAAACACATTATGAGATTAACTGACTTTTGGCAGAATAGGATCCTCCTCTCTGGGAAGCTGTGGTTTATACTTCACACATTCCTTTTAGCTTTGGAGTCTTGGATGATGAGGTGAAATGCCTGTAAGAAATGTGTTTGATGCTGAGTTCCAAATCTATTCCCTTATCCAAGTGTGTCAGGCTGAACCATGTGTCTTAGACACTTCCTGTGACAATACTTGACATGCATAGTTGGTTGAGGGGAGAGGTGTATTTTGGTTTGTGGTAAGGGTCCATGGTGTGAGGAGCTGGTTTCAAGGCAGCATGGTATGGCAAATGAACATAAGAGAAAATGCTGTTGAAATCTCAGTAGACAGGAAACAGAGGAAAAAAAGGAGGAGCCTGGAAGATGACCTCTTCCAGGTCTTTCCCAGGGACCCACCTGCTGCCACCTGGCTCCGCCTCCTAACAGCAAGTCAGCTGAGCAGCCTTGTGGTCAAAACCAATTCTAAAAGCCCGGCCAGTGAGCTGATGAAGCTCTCACGGGATATCTAGGTGTACACCATAATACAGTGCCACGGATCATCGCCCAGTGTGCTTTTTACTCTTAAAGCTCCGAGTGAAAAGTAGTCAAAGCAGCTAGCATGGTGATTTAGATCCTGTCACTTGTACTCAAGCTTCACTTAGACTTCCGGAACTGGGGCCTGACAACCAGAAAGCATCGCACTGACATTCGCTGGTGTGACAACTCTGGGGCAATACCCAAGACCCATCAGGTCACCAAGACAGAAAACGAGTGAGAAGGACATTGACAGACATAGCTCTGCCCCTGTGGTTTCACCGTTATGATATGAACTCATGACTGTCCCAAATCATGTCATCTTTCAATCTCCTTAACTGTTTCTTTAATTTTTATAAATAATTTATTATGTTTTAAGAGCATACCACTTAAAATCTAGGTTAGACTTAGTCAGTTGGAATTCATGGAAATTTTTACTGAAGAGCATGTGCCTTATTTATGTAGTCTTGATCATAACCCGGTTTTCAACTGCCTGGTTCTTAAAATGAATTGTGAAAATGTCTTTGAGTCACTGAATTTGTGGATAGAACTTTTATTAGTGGCCTTTTGCCCTGGAAAACACCAGAGGCATGACTTCTAAGCAGACATAAGAAGTACGTGCTCACAATCCATTATGAGTAATACAACACCAGTAACACTGAACTTTATTGACAAGCTGGAGAAAGTTTTATTCCATAGCACTGAAAAAGCTGCGTAGTACATTTCCCTACATGGGCAAAAACTGTCTAGACAAGGAAATTTAAGGAGTTCTTGCAAATGTGTTCCATGTGACTATCCCTAAGATTTCTGTTGTTCATTCTGAAAACTGCCATAGAAAGGCCTTTTGATTCTTACAGTTCACGTTGCAAGCCTAACAATTGCCCTGGTGTCTGAAGTGATCCAGCATTATCATTGCTTCTTCCTGTTGACTGACTGCGTCTGGGAGAATCAGACTTTTAACTAGGCAACACATGACGTGGAATTGATTTCTGGAACAGTTCTACACTTAGGCAGAGTCACCCAAGACAGAGTCAAGCATGGCCCCTGTGCAGGATGGGCTGGCCCCTGAGGAAGCCAGAAAAGTCTATAAAAGATTGAAGTAGCTAAAATCAGCATTATAATAATTCTCACATTAGTCTCTAAGTTCTTTTTCCAGTCTCCAAAAGTCACTGTGAATTGTACTCATTAGAAGCCACTATTTTATGTCAGTGACACCAAAAGATTAATTGGCCTGGAAGGCCTCATATTCAGTGTGGCTGGGATTCATGTCCTCTGGGGGTCTTTCCAGATAGATCTAGATAAATTGCCCTGGCATGTGTTCAGTGAGCCTAGCATTTCTTAGCAGAACTTACCATTAGAGAAATTAGCTTAGGCTGGCCAATCGAGGTCTCTGTTTCTGAACTGTCTGAAGTTACACTTTTCTTTACCATTCCAAAGGACAATTTGAGTTAAAGGGGTAGATGTAATGACCTGCCCTGTATCTTTTAAGATTATAGTGAAAGCACTTTCATTTTCTTGGTATCTGTCACTTTCTGGTTAAAAAAATTGCTTCTGTCTCAGTCTCAATCAATATTAACCTTTGATTACCACTGTCACCCAGAGATCCTTGTCTCTTGCCTTCTTTCTCTAAGTAGGGCAGTCATTCATCTGGAGCTTTTGGGGCTAGGAGCTTTTGGGGCTAGGAGCTTTTGGGGGTAGGACCAGAGAAACCTTGAGCCAACTTCAAAAAGGTGTATTTATCTTATTCTCTAAAGCACCAGCATGCCATTCAGTAATGTGTAACAACATTCTAAAACATTTGGGGTAACAAAGGTGGAAGAAAAGTAGACAGAGAAAACAACATGGAGATTAGACATCAACGCAACTAAGATGCCTGCTTCTTGCTCCTTGCTTAGTTGGTTTGCTAACGTGTTCCTGGGATCAAGATTTTTCACCTGAGAAAATTCCCAAGCTCAAAGATCTTTTCTCTTGATCTACCACAGGAAAAAAAAAAATCTTTAAAACTGCTGTCATTTTATAATGAAGGACAATTTAGCACTGGTGTCCCCACTTCCTTTATTTCTTTACTAGAGACCATGCTGAGGTGTGCCTTTTTCTCTACATTTTTTCTGAAACAACAGTGAGCAACCTTGAAGGTCTCATTTGAACAATATAATGAACAGTACAGTTCTAAAACTTGACCTTCTAGTTCCTGAAATTTATAGGCAATTTCAGTACGAAGGGTTATATTTATTTTTGGAAAGAGATATCTAGAAGCCTTCTAAATAAAATAATGAAGATCTGGAGATGCACAAAAAATTGTTTTACTGTGGCCAGCACAGTATTTCGTATCAACCAGGCATTCAGTAATTGCTTCCTGATTACAAGCATAAATACTCTTAGGATGCAAATAACTAATACACTTAAAAGGACTTATGGCAAAAGTTATCCCTAATAATAAGAGGCTAAAGTTGGTGGGTTCTTGAGTCAATGGCTCAAGCTATGGTTTGTGTCTTGTTGTCCCCCCAAAACCTCACTCAGTCATGGAGCAGGGTTTTCTAGAGTTTGATATTAACTCACGATCCACTGGGATTATGGGTGATGCAAGACTGCGATTATGGATCTGAATACTGCTGAGATTATGGGTGTGGCCTGAGGCAGATAGCCTGAAGCAGAGAGATCTCTCTCTGTTGCCATTGTTGCTGTTCCACCACCATCAACTGGATGTTCTCTGCCATGTGCCAGTCTGCTTTGGAGCCAGCTGAGTATGGACTGAGACCTTCAGTAACTGTGAGCTGAATAAACCTTTCCTTCCTTCATTTTGAGTGTTGGGTATTTGTCCCAGCACTGAGCGAAGAGACTGAGAAAGCTTGCTATTATTATCAAGTTATGTCTTGTCTATCTTGTGACCCTACCATCATCCGTACCTGTGCCATATCTTCTCTCGTTGTCACAGCAGGGCAAAACTAATTCTGAGTCACAGATCATGCACCCACACCAGCAGAGGAAAACCAAGAAACTTATCTCTGTTCTCTTTAAGGAGATAAGTCTTTTGCAGTGGCTCCCAATGGGCCTATTCTCCAGATTCATAAAGCCAGTGAACCAAGGCTAGGGAAACCAGTTTCCAGGAAATAGAGGCAGGCTTTTTTAAAGAGGATTGGCAAAGGAATACATAGGTATTGGTTAGGCAGCACATGTTTCTCTACTCATAGAAAAAGTAGGTGGTTTTTAATAATTTGGGATAGTGAAATTTCCCATAAAATGAATTTATGTGTAGAATCTCTGATTGCTTTTGGCCACAGTGTAGCAAAACTGGCTAACTGCTGGCTGGACTCTTCTCTTCCATGCCACACACACAAAAGATTACTTTTCCTAGTTTCTCTTACAATTTGAGTTGAGTGTTATGCTTGATTTCTGACCTGATTTTCTGTTAGGAAAATTAACATGTATGGATATTTATCATTACAACTTCTAGATTTATTTGTCATTACACAACAATCTTGCTGACCTTACTAAAGATAATCATCTACAAAGAAAAGCATTGTGTAATCTTCTAATAGTGCTTATTTAACAAGTGGAATACAGTGTCAAAATTGAATTTTTTTTTTCATTCCTCTTCATATATTTCTCTGGCTCTGTAAGTCAACTTCTACTTAAAAGTTGACTAGAATTCATAACTTGAAAACTGCTACCTTAGTAGCTTATTTATGCTAAGAGAACTGAGCTAAGCTCACTAAATTATTTTCATCATCTCCAAAGAGATAGCTACAGATTTGAGATGAGATTGAACTCGAGCAAATTTAGGCTAGTTCTATAAGTCCCTATTTTTGTGTCATTCTTTATAACCTTGATGCTTATTGTTGTGGTATTCAAACAATCACCAAATCTCTTACATGAACAAATCTTAGTCTCTTGAAATTACGAAGATGAGCAGTGTCTTATCTTCCTACACTAACTTTTTTACTACTAACACTGAAAACTTCATAATGTGTAAGCAATTGTAGAAATTTCTGCATGGTGCAATACAGAGCAGATAAGAAGAAACTGTAACTGGGGATAATTCTGCACTATCATGTGTAAACTCTAATGAAAAAGATGTCACTGGTGTTCAATAACGTTACTCTTTATCTTACCTCTGAAGTTATATTCTAGCCAATCTGAGCACAGTAGTGTCTGTTGCAATGTAAACTCTCATCAGTGGTGATGCTGGAGAACAGGTTCCACAAAAGGAAGTTTTGATTTAGAGCATCTGTCACTTCTCATGATGTTAAATATTACATCATGATCAATTTAAACTACAACATTTTGGGCCCGGGAAGATAGCTCAGTGGCACAAATATCTGCCTGGCAAGTACCAAGTTCTGAGTTTGATCCCCAGTCCTGCAAAAAATAAATAAGTAAATAAGTAAGTAAGTAAGTAAATAAAATAAACTACAACATTTTGCCATCTGATTGGAATATTCAATAGTTGCCTGTTGTGTGCAGTTATAAGCTAACTCCAGGTCACCACTGCCACAATCTGATAATATTTCCTGGGCCTAATCAATGTAGCTCAAAAGAAGAATACCTGAAAGCAACTTTTAAACTTAATTTTGTGTGGAGATTCATTGAGTCATTTAATAAATATTCTGCGTCCACTTTCTATGTGCTCAACTCTTCAAGGTGCTGGATACTGCAGGAAGCAAAACAGACATGCTTGCTTTCATTATGGACTTTCTAGTCTAGTGAACAGTACAACAAAGAAAAATAAAGTCGGATAAAGGAGATAGGAGACCTTCTGGAATGTGCTACCTTATATGGATGGACAGGGAAATCCTCACTGATCAAATTCTACTTGATCAACAGAAGTGATGGAAAAACCCTTGTGGGTATCAGGAAGAAGCTATTTAGGGGGTACTTGCGCAACTAAGGAAGAACAAGAAAAACAACTGTCCTGCCTGGAATGAGTAAGAGACAATGTGATAGACAGGGAATCAAGTAACACAGATATTGAGACAAGGTGAGAAGGAGCCCGTGTTGGATAATTAGAATTCATTTAATTACTACTTGGTGGCAGAAGCAACAATAAAAGTCATTTATAGATATGATGTTTCATTTAATCTTTACAAATCCATGGCAAGTTAGTACTTCTCTTCTATCAGTGGTGGACTGAGGTTTAGAGTAGCATTTTCGCTTGAGCTACCCATGAAACAAACCATGAAACCAGGACCTGAGTGCCTTCAGCTTATTTAGGAGGTGATCCTAGAATATGCTGGCAGGACATTTAGGAAGTAGCCAGGGACTAGAAAGGAATAGGAAAGCTATGTACTGTCAAATCAGCTGTCACTGCAGGCAACTGGAAATCAATCCCACAGGAGAACTCTGGAAATTAATGTACAAGATGATCCTTAGAGTTACACGCTTCCTGGGGGCTGATGGAACTGGAGTATGTGTGCCCTAAGTCCTCAGCAGCCGTAGATTGAGGCTGGATCCCAAAGTATAATAATCATCTGTATTTTAAATCTGCTGTACGTTTGGACAAGTTGTAACCACCATGGGGAGACTTTAAACAGCGATGTATGCGGTGAACCACTGAACGCTGGCCACACATGATCCCAAACAGTGATGCCTAAGCAGAGGTGGGCTGGGTACTAGAATCCTCTACTACTAGGAGTTCAGGAGGCAATATTTTGCTATTTTGCAAGATCAGGATTTGGATACAAACTCATAATGTGGTGTTGAAAAAATAACTTAAAGATTAGTCGACCCTCAGTTGGAACTATCTTTGGGCCTCACTGGAAGGAAAATAGGTTTTATTTGGTGGAGGTCAATACAGATCTCCTGCTTTGAATACTAGCAGTGTTTAAAAATAAGAATTCGAGCTAGTTCTCTCCAGTATGCCTAAAATATGACCAAGAATCATCATGTATTTTATTTAAACAAGATTTCTGACATAAAGAACATTTAGGAAGGGGCAAAAGGATTTAAAAAAAAATAAATTCTGATTCCCTAGTAATTTAAAGAGATCAGAGATTTTCACCAAAGACACAAGGAGCTGCTTTATAGCACCAGAGGTTGCTTCGAGTTCTTTCTCGTCCATAGTGATGGCACAGTTCTACTGTCTAAACAGCCAAGGGATGGCATAATGCGGGACATTCCTTCATATGACAAGAGAAAGTGGAGGAATGGAATATGGTGTTGAAAGAGAAGGCGGAGCTATTGTGAATGCAAATCTCCTGTTGCTTATCCGAGGGGTCGCATCACATCCACAGAAAAATACAAAACAGCTCTGGAGCTCAGGAAACAACCCGCGAGTCTGCGATCCCTCTGCTCATCAAATGTGACACAGAGCAAAAATGAGATGGAAAATGCAAATGATTGAAAAGAATTCTTTGGGTTATACTGGTCTTTACTCTATGTGCCATAAAATTCCACTATCCTGAAAGGAAAGGATATTTCAGTATCAGCAAAGGAAACCCTATAGGGAGTGTGATCCAGAAGGTTTTGGATAAATTAAATGTAACACAGCTATTCCTAGACCTGAATGATCACTGTTTTCCTCTCCAATATCCAGTTAGATTATTTATTTGAAATGGTATCAGACATGTCTGTCCCTAGGCTAGGAGTAAAACAGCTATTTTGATGCTGAACATAAGGAGAAGAGAACAAAAAGATTAGAGCAATCAAAACAAAATGGTGCATGTTTTGGAAAAAGGGTAAAACCATGCCAAGGAGAGTCTCATTCTTTGCTAATACATGAAGAACCCAGAATTCACTAAATAAATGTTAAAACCATGCTGAAGGTAAACATAATTTTTCAGTCCAGAAAAATGAACATTGCAATGCAGGACATGATCAAACCCATAGTTTGCAACCATTTTTTAAAGCAGCAGAATGCTTTTATTTTAGTGTAATTGTACATGGAGCTCAATTGATAAAGGAGATAAAAATGCAGCTGCTCCGGTAGAATAAGGGGAGGCCAAGGGCACTGTACCTCTGCCTCTTTTTTTTCTCCAACAGCTGCTCCTGTAGCCCTGCCAGGAAATCCTTGTACTCTGCAAAATGGAATTTGAAAAGCAAACATTGGAATGTGGCAGCTTCCGTCCACTTCACAGTTTCACAGATATAAAATATTATTGTCTCTGTTTATATATCTATAATTGCAAATCTTCCTCTTTTCTCAAGTTCAGAATTTTTCACAGTAAATAGAACTTCAAGGTAGAGCATTCAGCAAAAGTATAAGGTTTTAAGCTGCCCATCTTGCCTTTCCTGCCCCCTTGTTCATTTTGGCAGAAGGCAAGCGCATGTGGGCAATGGACAACACTCACATCCATAATATAATTCCTGCTTGCCCTTACAATCTGATTTCTTTGAACTTCTTATCACCTCTCAGATCCTTGACCCCAGGACTGTTGGTAATTTTCATTGCTTCTCCTGAGTAAGCCTCATATGTTTAATATTTATCTTGAGGAGGTCGGAGACCTTAGGTGAACTCTGCATCTAGTTAGCTGGAATGATTAATTCATACACCCAAAAGCTAAAGGGCGCTTTCTGTGAATTGTCTGCATCATTCTTTGAAATGCAAGAGGATGGTTTAATGGCTTAAATGCACTGGTGATGAAGGTTTGAGGAGGACTCCAGGCTTCTTGGTCCCATGAGGAGCTATAGGCACAGAACCAAATAAGGCTATTTAGCTCAGCAGAGCCATAACCAGGACAAAGAGGTCCGCATCCTTGTAATTTCAATCATCAGAGAAGAGGAGGAATGGGTACAAATCACTTCTGAGTGGATTATCTGAAAGAGTAGAAAATAGTCCATAATACACTTGGTGCTTAACAAAAGGAAACAAAGGTAAAAATGGAACCTGGGAGAAATATAAAAATTCACATTCCCAAGGTTTTCCCACGGGGCCCAATTTCTTATCTATAAAGTGGGGACAAGGGTGCCTATCTTGGTAGGTTGGATTATCTAAAAATATTCAGCATACTTTCACTGTATGAACAGAATAAACTTTTCTATCTCATAGATGTTGGGTATGACCATGAGAATTGGTTAGTTGGGCACAGTATTGGTCACCCTGTTTTGTCTTTGGTCACTTGCATAACATGTCATTTGTATAACCAATGAGATGCTTGCAAATGTGATGCTGTGATAGCTTAAAATATGCCAGTCGTAAGAAAGATATATTCCTGAAACCCTGCTGTCTAAGGAAAAAAAGGGGCCCCAGCAGGAGCCCTGGATCCCACCCATTGTTTAAGCCAAATCTTATCTGTGTTACCAAGCCCAGGATGACATAAAATACACAAGCAAGAAGAAATATATTGTTGTTACTGCATTTTAAGTTGCTTTGTTACACAGCAATGACTAGCATGCTATAGATTATTCTAAAGATTAAATGAGGTAACTCAGAAAATACCCGCTACTATGCCATCAACCAATAAATACAACATCAAGAGTTTCTGCTTTTACAAGCAATGCTGTATGTGGGCAATTTTTTCTGTTAAAGGTTGCTGATTCAAAGAAAGGCATTGTATATCTTCCTTGTTGAAGCCTGGCACTGGGGAAGAAATTCAGGAGAGACCTAGTTCTTTTGTCATTTCAAGGCAGATTTCCCTCTGTCCTAAGTGGTCTTCTTGTTCTTTCACAAGCAGTAGGGATCACTGAAAATACGGCCAAATAAGCTAGCTCTTAGGACTGTTGCTTCTTTTAAGAAAAGGTCTTTCACAGCAGTCAATGAAAAACCAGTAGGCTTTCCATGTGGGTCTTCGAGTATGTAGTTCTAAGCACAGGAAAGCTTACAGGCTGGTGTTGTCATTGGTTTTCCTGTTGCTGAAGGAACTTAACCTCCCTGTGTTGCACTTCCCTGATTTACATAATGGGGCTGATTATAATTGCCAACCTCACAGGATTGTTGTGCGAATTAACTAATGTTTGTAAAGTGCTTAGAGGTCCATGGATGAAAGGTGCTCCATAAGCCTATTATTATGTCATCAAAAATGAAATTCCAATAAGATTACATTTCATTTAAATTTCCATTAATTTTGTCATCATTCTGGATTCATTCTCACTGGTTTTCTAGAGCAAATAAATAAATAAATAAATATATAGATGGGAGAAAGGGTGATATATTAAGACATGAAGCATTCAACATGGCAAGGAAATTAGGTAGAAAACGCTAGCTGTTAGAAGTGATTTTTAAATTATTATCCTTTAATGAACCCTGATCATGTAATCAATATTATGTAAAACCTAGACATGGTCTCTGAGTTTACAAACTAAATTACGAACCTGCCTGATTAAATAGCTAACATTTCCTATTTCAAGTGTGCCGAAATGAATGCTATATAAAGGTCTATAACTCAACTCATTTTTAAATTAGACCTCTTGCTATAGGAAATAATTTTACAAGTTCGAAAAAGATGATAAATGTGTAAAGAGCACATTTATGAGGTTACCATGTGGTCTGCTTAATTTTGTATTGGGTACATGAGGAATAGCACTGATATGCAGATCTCTCGAAATGACCTGTGGGTAATTTGTTCCATAATATCTGATTATAAATTCTCTCATAAAATCATGAGATGTTAGATCATGAACATCTGGTTTAATGTCATTGTATAGATTAAAAAAACCTAGAGAACTTGTTTCATTTTATGTTAGTGGTGGTGGGGGTTGAACGCTGGCCCTTACACATGCTAGGCAAGCAATTTATCACTCACCTCCTTCCTTAGCCTGTGATTTTCAGTTTTTGAATCATTTTCACAAAGTCACATGTCTGTAAATTGGCAGACCTAGGCCTCCAAGTTCCCTATCCAATGTCATATACAATGCAGCCTGTGATATCTTTGCATAAGAGGATTAGTTAGACACCCGTATTGTTCTGTAGATTATCTCTTCCATGCTCTTGGCGTTGGGAGCACAGGGGACAGCCATCTCTAGGTCACATTGCTCACTGCAGTTAAGGTTCTTGGGTTACTTTTTTTTTTTTCTGTATTTTAGGGAAGGGTCTACAGGCTGTTCATGGTCTCACTACTAGATCGGACTTGTAGTGATCCGCCTGTTTACAGCCTCCCAAGAGCTGGGATTACAGGCATGCACAGCCACACCCAATCTCAATTGCCATCTCCGGGCACCCCAGCCCCTGTGCCTGCTTGCAGACACTTTAATCTGCTGAGCTATTTGGCCGGCCTGGTTCTTGTGTTACTTGCAGTAAAATACTTGCATTCATCTGGTCACCATGACTTAAGAAAAAGAAAGTATTATTGCGGTTGTCCTAAATACATAGAAATAAGCCTTTTTCCTAGGACTGTTGACAAAAGATAGAGGGCAGAACATTGGAATCTATTTCTTTCCCTCTTTGGACATCCAGGGAATAAATGAAATATCAGCCTGCTGTCCAATTGTAAACATCTACGTATCTAAGATGCTAGTACCTTGGAAGAAGGAAGTGGAACCAGATCCTGCCTCAACTCCTGCTCCATTGCTTTTCTCTTGGTTGCTGTATCTTACTTCCCTAGATACCATTCTATGAGTTTTTCGCTCTGTAACAAGCTGTTTGGAGCAGTTGACATATGTGTGTATATCTTAGTGGCCTTAGTTCTAAGTTTGCTACCCACCAACTTATTTGATCTCAGCTTCTCTAGCCTTTAGAGGGAGCTCACTGAGTTCCACTGAACTGCAATATCAGTAGAAAGAGACGGATGCTGCTGCTTGTTTTTCTATTAGAGAAATGCTATGTACAAATTATACAGGGAAAGTCTATTCTGAGGCCTACTGCACGCATATTTCTTAGGTTGCTTCATGCTGCTGATGTCTGAAGATGTAAATTTTTCTTTTTAAAATCGGGAGTGGTACCAAGTCCAACTATAAACTTCACTGGATTATGGATGGGGGAAATTATGTTTCATTTGATGACGGCAGTGATGCCAAAAGAAACGTGAAAGACAAATGCCTGCCTTAAATATTGAGACAGAGATAGATGAACTAGAAGAAGCACTGTAGAAAAGCAGGCAGAAGAGCTTGCGTTACTGGAAGTCCTATTCCTTCTCTAGACTTGACTTGCACTTAGTCTTACGCCAGTGTTTCCTATGGACCCGTTTTCTGTCTCTAAGAAATTAAAAATGTGTGGTCCTTCACAGTAAAGATTTAACATTAAGACTTCTTCCATTCATTTCTCCAGTACTTTTCAAGTGTTTCCTCTGTGTGTGACACCTTAGGAGAGTTTGTGTGGTGACAGGATTATTGTTAATTTCTGATGTGTCACACACCTTTCTTTTCATTTGTGTTTTCCTTTGTCTAATTCTTTTCGGCCCTATGACACTGAGATTGTCATTATCTCCCCCTTACAGATGAGAAAATAAGGCCCCTGTTCAACCTTTTATTCAAGGTCACTGTATTAATCAGTTCTAAGTCTCATGATGTTTCAATGTCTTCAAAATCCTGTGGGCCACAGACAAGCTGCCCTTTCTGGACTGGGCCAGTTCTTGTACCAGACAGAAGGCTAGGTTCAGAACTCAACTTTCATATGCAAACCAACTGATTTGTAGGCTCTGACCGTTACTACCTCATTTATTTAACTCTTACAACAGGCAACATTTTTCTTACCCAAATATTATTCAGGGACCAGCTACTAGCCAACTGGAGACCACTCTCATACCCCTTTGCTGCAGATATCTATATCTATATCTATATCTACATCTTTTTTTTTTTAAATTTATCTGATACAGGGTCTCCCTACCACAGCTCAGACTCATACTGATTCTCCCCAGTGCTGGAATTACAGGCTTACACCAGCATGCCCAGTTTCAGTGGGTGGCTAGGTGTGCGTGGAGTGCCAGGACTGGCACAGCATGTGGGACCCAGGATCAAGCCTGGTCCTTGCACTTGCCAGGCACTTACAACCCTGAGCTATCTTCCCAGCCCAGAAATCTCAATATAAGCTCTGATGTAACCTTTGCCCTTCTTGATGTTTCCTCTGTCTACTGTGCAAATCTTCAGCATTTTTCTGGGTTCCTGTATGACATGCTGCATGTGTGTCTCATTTCTAGAGCAGTAGCCAGTGACATGAAACATTTCTTTCAATGAGAATGATCTCCCTGATTCACTCAGCGAGTTTTCCAAAGTAAGACCCAAGTGCTACTTAGGGGGGCTATGACTAGAATTAGGGAGTGTAGCTCTGGTGCCTGCTTGTGGCTCAGGCATGATACTGATATACATAAGATACTTATTTCAAAGAGAACACAGTCCTGTGGGGAAACAGAGACAGAGCAAACAATTATAAACAGCAGGTGAATACAATCATGAAGACAGGACTGTCCAGGGTCCAGATCAACCACTGAAACTGACCCTGTGAGAGGAATGCATAGGATTAATTAGTATGTAGTAGAGCTCGTGTGAACTTGCTGTGTGGTTTAGTTCATCCAGTTCGACAAATATCTAAGAGGCTAGTGTGTTCAGGTACTGTCAGTTACTGAAGATCCAGAAAGGAACAGGGAGAGGAGGCCCTTAGAGAGCTGCTGGTGTAAAGGGTTCAGGCCCCTTGTAGTGGGTGAGCCGCCTGTTCCAAAGGATGGAGATGGGGGCTCGCTGGAGGCTCTGCTCCTAAGTGAGCCAGGTGAACGCTGAAATTATTACAAAAGATTGGGCATTAGGATATTTTTGTGGGTGATGGCACAGGAGATAAGAGTGTGGGATTTATTTTAGTTGGGAAGGAACAGAAGCAGCAGGTAGTTTGAGATACAGTGTAATGTAAATTTGATGGACTGGTTTGCGTCTGAAGCTTGCACTGTGACGAATGTCAAAGCAAAGATCGGATTGCTTTTACAATTTTAGGGCTGCTTCACAAACATTATCATGTAGCAGGGAGAAGCAGGTCAGACTAGAGCACAAAGTATGATTTTTAGAGCCCCGTGGACCAATGTATAAACTCAGACTTTGCACCCAGCTATTTGTCTTTGGCCAAGTTACTGAACCTTTCTGAAATTCAGTGGAAGCAGCTTTACTTACATAAGATGCATGAAGTCATACGTACAAAGGTTAGGCAAAACATGATTTCTTCCACCCTTTGGACTCCTTCTCCACTTCTAGTTTTTTAAAAAAGGTAGCTGTGCAGAACCTGCAGAAGGTTGTATGGATTCTAAGGATGCTCCTAAGGTCATGGCTGCAAGACTGACCAAGTTTGTGTTAACATCCACTCTAACAGGAGAGTAATAAACACAAATGGAATCAATTTATGCCTTTTTTATTCCTTCAGTCAATACCTTCGCCTGATCCTCTGCCTTAATTTTGTTGAGCCTTAAGTAAGAGCAGGTTCATCACCTCTTGATCTACGCAAGGCTGCAGATTCTGTACTTGCAGAGCATTCGCGATGCCATGCAAAGATGACGGGCGAAAAGCAAATCAAGCTGCCGGTGTCTTCAGCCTCACTTCCCAACTAGTGCTTTTCATTGTTCTGCGATGATCAAGCCCCAGTGTATCTTTCATTCCCTCCTTCTATTTATTTATCTGTTTATTTATTTATTTGGTACAGCATGTCACTCATGTCTCAGCCTCTCCAAGGCTGGGATTACAGGCATGCCCAGTTTCAGCGGCCCACGTGGGGCTGGCACTGCACACAGTACCGGGGATCAAACTCCGGTCCTTGCATTTGCCAGGTACAGCTGCTGTGTGAGATTGCACACATACAGAACATTTCCACCAGAACAGGGAATGCCGTTGGGTCACACTGACAACAACATCACCATCACACTCCCGAAATACCATTTTAAAATGTGAAATGCATCCCTTTCTTTTAAAAACCCAGCTGTGTGTACTTTTTTTTCTTTTTAACCTCAAAGGAATACCCCAGCTGGCCCCCTCCGGTGTGGGTCAGCCTTCAGCAGTTTCAGCCCTCACTGTGCCTTGTGGCCTGCTTGCGGTCTCTCCTCCCCACCCCTTCTCCTATTTGCAGGACCACTCTGATGGAGTAGGGCTCCGCATGTGATATTGTTACAGGTGCAGAATTGTTCCTTTCAGCCCTGAATGCCGTTGCACATGTGCGCAAGAGTGCCGAGGGCCAGCGCACCGTTACTGTGCGTCCAGGCCTCTCTCCCAGTCTGCGGGTCAACAGCATTCTTCTTTGCTTGCTAATGCTTTATTGTCTCTCAGTATACATTGGAATAATAATGGTAATTTATGCAGATATTTTGTATGCATAGCAAATAATGAGAAACACCTGCAGAAATTTCCCTCCTTCTCTGAGTTCAGCAACTAATTATATTTTTAAATAATGGCTACCATTGAACACAATTATCCAAATCACTTTAAGTAATGGAATCTTTTTAAGGTGTTTTTGAAAATTTTAACACAGTTTTTAAACACTCATTTTTATCTAGAAGATGGGAGGAAAAAAGGCTAGTGGGTGGCTCCCCCACTC
>PVKN010006976.1:0-27478 GCA_004027915.1 Capromys pilorides
ATGGAGATGGAGATGGAGATGGGGATGGGGATGGGGATGGGGATGGGGATGGGGATGGGGATGGAGAGGTCTTATGTTGTTACAGTCACTATCTTCCTGTATCCAGGGGTGCACAGGCTTTTTATAGCAAGACTGAGATGAAAGAGAAAACACAATGAAACAAGAGACAGCCTTTCCCTCTAAGCCTGCCCATTTCCTCTCTCTCCCTGTGTGAGTAAAACTGGACTCTGACTTCCTGGGGCCAATATCTGCATATCTGAGCATTCTTTTGGGCTCAGGAGATGAGGAGGTAGTAACTTTTCCTTGGCCTGAGGAAGTATGGAGAAGCAGCTTGACTGCTTGTTTGTTTATTTATTTTTTGTATTTTATCAAAGAGTCTATAGGGTGTTCAGGGTCTCACTACTAGATCAGAATCATAATGATACCCCTGTCTACAGCCTCCTAAGAGCTGGGATTACAGGCGTGAGCCATCACACCTAGTCTCAATCGCCATCTCAGTGCACTCTGGGGGCAGGACCAGCACAGCAAGCAGGAGTATGGAACCCCTGGCCCCTGTGCCTGCTTTCAGGTGCTTCAATCTGCTGAGCTAAGCAATTTGACTCTGAAGGACCAAAACTATATATATATAATATATATATATATATATATATATATATTATATATATATATATACTTTATATATACTTTTAATGTAAGTTCCTGTTTGCATTGCTCGGAAGTTCGGGTCCCAATCATTCCAGATGAGGAATCCTCAGCCTGTATTTGTTGATGGCCTTACAGACTACTTCATATGTTCTATGTAAAATCTGAAAAGTGTCAACTGCTGTGATTTTGTAGTGGTCATTCTTCTCCTTGTCTTGAAATATGTTAATTATTTCAAAACATTTAGGTTACCTTGATTATTGCGTGTATTAGCTGTAATGTGGGATTATTAGTTGTCTTAATGTGTCTCACAAATATTCTCATTTTCCAACTGGAACCACATTTATAAAGAAGAGATAAAATTCAGGTAATGTGACTTAACTGAAAGATTTTAGGTATCGGATAGTGTGGCTGTGGTTATATAGGACAGCTGAAGAACAAGGCTTAGTGATAGCTCTTAACTGGAGAACAGTTACTGTAAAGAGTTTTATCATTGCAAGATTTTCTATCTAGTGTTGGTTACTTCAGGGAAAAATTACATTTTTGTAGAAATTTAAGCTGCGAAGAAGTGTTTATGAGTTTTATGGACCTTTCCTGTACTCAGAGATTTGACTTTTTTATCGTACACTTGGGCTTCCTGTTCATCCTGTTACATATTGAAGGGAATTGTGGCCGACAGCACTAACCCTTGGAGTAATGGTACCCAGGTTCCATTCTCTGCTTTGCTAAATGACTCTGGATAAAGCCTCTAAGGTACTCTTTGTTTCAGCCTCCTTAACTGTGAAGTAGAAATGAATAGCTACTGTCCCTGAACTCTTGGAGGTGCTAGCTTGCAAATTAGATTATGCCTTAAAAGCACGTTGCGTTCTATTGAGAAATATGTTGTGTCAAATTAAGTAGAGCTCATGGCTTTCTAAATATAAAAATATTGCCAAGAAATAAATCACTGGAATAGCAAAATCTGTAGACCAAATGATAAGGGGTAGAAACATCACTAAATAGAGATTGGAGAAGATGGTGTTAAAGAAAGCAAACAGGAAGATATTGCTTGAGCAGGAGTTAGAGAACCCTGGACAGATTCAGACAATGGACCAGGGCTGTGTGGCACAAGTGTGTTTTTCTTGCTTGTTGGTAACAAGTTGAATTCAAAGGAATGGGGAAATTGGAGGCAGTCAGTACTACTAGGTACCTGTACACAGGGAAAAGCC
Organism: Capromys pilorides; assembly: GCA_004027915.1. Classification (NCBI taxonomy): domain Eukaryota; kingdom Metazoa; phylum Chordata; class Mammalia; order Rodentia; family Capromyidae; genus Capromys; species Capromys pilorides. Next base: position 1,851 of record PVKN010006976.1, read on the forward strand.
TTTTGGTCGAGACAAAGTGATGCTCTCCTGTGCCTGGCACATTTTCTTAGAAAGTGTTGATTTGCTAAGATGAAGCTGTGCTATGGCTTATGTTTGTGAGTTTATTTCTTTCAAAGATTTGACCAGTAAGGCTGCAGGTAGAAATGATAACTCATCAACTTCCAATGAACCGAATTATTTACTCCATAAAATATTTTCTCATGTCTTATCTCCAACCACACAACAGCTCAAGGATCCTAACTAAGCCATTAACATGTCTGGCTAAAGAATTATGTGGACTTCTTGCTGACTGAGCACTCTGAAGCAACTTAGCAGTGAACCTGATTCTGCCCAAGACAGGGTCCTGGATGGCTTTTGACCCCAAGGTGAAAGCTCCAAGGTGAGCAGAGTTTAGGATAATGTGCCTACCTTACAACCTGGGAATATCTAAAAGATAGCACTCACTGTTGTGTGGTATAATTGCCCTGCTTTTGTTTTGTATCTCAATGGCAGCTCTCCATTGCCAGGAACTTCTTTTACATCTGTCTTCCAGTACCGCTGATGTCAATAACTGTGGGTTGAATATGCAAAATTATAACTTTAGTGAACCATAAATTCAACCTGTCAAAATGCAAACTGAATTTTCTTTTGAATGGATACATTATAGCTCGCTTTCTAAGACCTAAGTGTTCCATCAATCTTACAAACTTTGTACACAGATCACTTGGAAATCCCGTTAAAGTGTAGACTCTGAGTCAATGAGGACTGAGGCTTTGCGTTATTAATGAGCTCCCAGGTAATATTCATGAGATAGCTCTGTTTCCTATGCTCTATGTAGCAAAGAGTCTCAGCTATATCCACCCTACACCTTGTCTTGTTTTGCTCTTATTTAGAATATAACAGAATTAAAGATTTTGTTACTTATATGCATTAACTATAATTTTATGTGTGAGCTGGGCATGGTGGCACACGCCTGTAATCCCAGCACTTGGGAGGCTGAAGCAGGAGGTTTGGTGTGAGTTCGAGACCAGCCTGGGCTACAAAAGTGAGCTTAAGGCCAGCCTGAACTGCATAGCGAGACCCTGTCTCAAAAAGAAAGAAAAAAATTATATGTGGCCAAAGACAATTCCTCTTCACACAAAGCAAAAAAAAAAAAAAAAAAAAAAAAAAAAAAAAAGAAAAAAAAGATGGCAAAAAGTCAGGCCACATGTTGGACATATACAGCCCTTTCCCCTGCCACAGCTACAAAATGAAAGTCATCGTCAAGTCTAATTGACATCTTTTGTATCTCAACTCTAACCACTCATCTTTGTTATTCTCCCACTTCAGATGAAGGCTTCATTATTTTCTGCAAGGATTATTACAGTAGACTTCATCTTGTCTACCTGGCTCTTTATCCTCCATTTCATTCTCTACATTGTAGCCAAGATGATGTTCTGCAAATGCATCTTTGATCATGCCAGTCTTGTATTGAGAGGCTTTCTGTGTAGATTAAAGCTACAACTATTCTTTGCTTGGTTGCTTTTATATATGAAAGAAGCAAGCAGAGGTAAAACAACATAAGAGCTGAAGAACTAAGAACTTAGAGAGATAGTTTGCCCATATTATGGAACACTCCATACACTCTATAAGACTAACTGCAGATACTGTTCCTTCCCTGCTTTTAGCCACCCACTCACTTGCTTGTCCATTCATCCATCTAGACAGCTTGGAACTAGGTGGCCAGGCATTCAAAATATTAGAGCAGTTGTTTATAAGACTGCAGTGGTTGATATATTGTGTCATCTTGGCTGAATGTCTCAGCGGCCTGGTTCCCGGCTGGTGGGGGTCCCACCCTGAGGTACAATTGTTTCCTCCCTAGATTGTGACCAGGGCCTGTCCTGGGGTATCATTGGTTCCTCCCTAGTGCACAACGGGCCCACCACAGAGTAACTCAGCACAAAGAGACCTTATAAAGGGGCTGAGCAAGGAGTCAAGGTTCCACTTCATCAGAGCAGCTTTAGCTTTCGCATTCAGTTTGGATTTTGTCGCTTGGCTTGCAGCGCGCTCTTCGGCTTCCAGCTTAAATCCTTTGCCTCCTGTCGCAGACTCTTCAACATCGATTGCAGATTCTTCAGTCTTCCGTCGCAGACCCATTGACTGAGGAATAGAGACTTGCACAGAGCACTGAGGTGAGCTTCAGACTTTGGGACTGAATTCCTCAGTCTGGAGTATGCAGACACCCTCTGCACGCTTCCTCATCTGACTTTGCGACTGACTGTTGTAAAGCCAATCTTGTAATTCCTTATACATTGTATATTTTGTATTAATATCCTTTCCTTATATTATATCTGTTCTGTTCCTCCAAGTAAAATCCTGACCAATACAAAGACAAATCAAGTTTTTTTCATTTCATTAATGATAAAACCCCAATAATTTGATATCCATCATCTCCAATTATCTAGCAAGATGCCTCACTTTTCCTATTGAAATATTAGCAACTCTGGGCTATGTTGATCTAGAGTATCTTTCTTGCTTCCATTTTTTATTTGAATTACAATTTTAGTGTAGCTTTAGCAACGATCTATTACATACTCAACATCAAAAAGATGATTTGCTAGTTTCTTTATCTTTCAGATTTTTCTTGTGCTTTAAGATGAGTCCTGTTTGAAGGTCAGGGGATGCTTATTCTCTTTGAGGTATGAACTTGCTGCTGTCCAGCCAGTCATGGGTGTAGGATGGAGGCTGTCCCGCCACAGTGCAGAGGGTGGCTTAAGAGAATAACAGAATACCAGGGTTACACATTTAGTTTTTGCCTTTGCAAAGGAGCCCTCTATGCTCACTGAGATCTACTATATATTGAGGTGGCTGGATTTTAGGACATAGAGAGCAGAGGAAGCTTCCTATTCCTTTGGGAGGGTGGCTGGAGAGGCTGAATATATCCCAAGAATACTATCTGTCTGTCTATCTATCTATCTATCTATCTATCTATCTATCTATCTATCTATTTATCTATCTATCTATCTATCTATCTATGTATCTACGTATCTATCATCTATCTATCTATTATCTATCTATCTATCTATCTATCTATCTATCTATCTGGTACAGGATCTTGCTACATGGCTTGGACTTGTAGTAATCCTCCAGTCTCAGCCTTCCCAGGACTGAGATTATAGATGTGTGTCACCATGCCCAGTTTCAGTGGCTGGTATAATGCATCTAGATTCTGCGGCCCGCATGGCAGGCAGTGCTGGGGATCAAATCTGGGTCCTTGTGCTTACCAGGTAGGCACTTAGACTGCTGAACTATATCCCCAGCCCTTATCTCAAGAATTTTTAGTAGCTAGCTCCTCACCATTGGGCTTGTTCTATTGGAATGTGGCTGTGTTCAGGAGAGAATGCTGAGCTGTGTTGACATTTGGTAGTTTGTTTTCTTCCCTCTTTAATTTAGCAACTCATCACAGAAGTTGTTCTTTGCACATATTTCCAAGGTTTTCCATATGCTGACTAATGCTTGCAGCTGGCTCTAGAGAAAAGTTCTGTGAAGATCAATCAAATGAGAGCTTAAAGGTTAAATAAGGTTTTTACATGTGCTCAGGCAGTGTCTCTTTAGTTTAGTGGGGAAAACTGCTTCCAAGGACAGCAATTTGCCAGACGAATGCTTCCCAGATGGCAGTAGAGCAGTTAGACAAAAAATGGCTCTTCTGTAGCCCAAGTGTCCAGTTCTGCTTAGGTTTCCAATGGCTGCTTAAAACTTAGATTCACTAATGGAAGATCAAAGTTGTAAATGCTGTGTGTTCACATGCATTACTGGGAGGTTGTGTGGGGAGGCTGGGAAAGAGAAGGTGCATAAAATATCCCTTCTCAATAATTTCTTTTTTTTTAGTTTTTACAGCTTCTATAAATTTCAAAAAGCAAGAAATATGAAATCTGCATTGTGTTTCAGGAAAATTCCAGAGTTCTTTCACCTTGTTGTTCTCTGTACTGCTCTTTTCTGTCTTAGAAGTTCAAAAATGAGAAATTTTATCACAGAAATTAAGTGATGCAGAGCAGAGTTTATGTGACTTTGTGGTGTAGCAAATTTGAACATCCCTTTTGGTCTTTTTTCCTCTATTATGGTGTTAGGGCACAGTTGTGCCTAGAGGATGAAGTGAGTGAACGTTCTAGCCACTTGACACTAGCAGATTAGCCAGTCTTTACACAGTGACTTTTGGTCAATTTTGCTAATAGTTCAATATGGCTCTAGTTTGTCAGTGATTAATTATGGAGGATTGACAACAGGGTCCTGTTCACCTATAACACACATCTCAGTACAGACTATCGGCCGCTGCCAAACCAGCGAAAGCAACTTATTTCTGTTACAGAAAACATAATTGGGAAGGTAATTTTGTAAAACATCACTGAACACAGTACACCATTCACTGTGAATGATACTTTCATTATCTCTTTTTCTAGCTGATTCCTCACATTGTTCCCCTTTGTTAGCATGAAGAATTAAGGATTGACTGCTTAAAGAAACAGGATAGAGTTGTTTTGAAAGTGTGATCAGAAGCAGCAGGGTTTGCTAATCTTAGGCAGGTTATTTGTTATGAGCTACCTTGCCATTTGTGCCCACAACAGGAACTGTTCTATTGTCTGTTGGCTGTAGGGCTTTTTTTTTTTTTTATTCAGAGCAAACAGAGCACCCAGCAGGGATTCTCAGAAGAGCATCCTGTGAAACAGGCCATGTATTACCTGACCACATTGCAAGGGGGCAGCAGATGGGGTGCAGTTGCATTACATTTCTCAAGGCTGTCTGGAAAAGTGAGGGTAAAATGTCTTCTATCTTGAAAGTGAAGGCTGCTCATGTCCTGTTTAAAAAAATTAGCAGCTCCCAGCACCAAGTATGCTAAACTTTGCTCCACCTATGAGCGTGACAGAGGCAACCTTGGACTTCCTGACAAGTCTGCCTTTCAGGGTCCATGCTGTCATGGCATGGCTGAGTGAAGTTGCCAGGGCTGTCCCTCTGTTGTTTGACACTTCCAGCACAGGCAATCTGGACAATCTTCAGAGATCCCAGTGATTTCAAGGGAAGATCAAGGCTAAGGAATTCAGCCCTCCACATCTGCAGAGAGAATGATATGCAAATTGCCACCAGAAGATGTGACTCTGTTAAGATGAACTTTATCCCTAGCAGCATTAATGTTGCTGCAGGGCTTCATGCGGTAAAGCCTGCAGGTGGGCAACTGTAATAGGAAGTGATGTGGACTCTGATTGCAACTGAAGCAGTTTAAATCCTAGCTCCTCCAGTTATTAGCTGGGCCACTTGATGCAAATTAGCTTACTTGTCTGCTCTTAAAGTTTCTTCATTTTTAAAATGAGGAGAAGGATAGACGTTGATGGTGCCTGCTTTCTCTATGCCTTTAGACTTTGTTGAGATATTGGAGGATATGATGGACAGAAAAGTGCTTTGTGTCCAGTAAGGATAGTTACTCTCATTATCAACCACACACTGCAGCTGATTAGAATCTAGCTTCCCCATTTACCCAGGCCTAGGTGGGCCGAGGGCTTTCCGTGGCTTTTCTCTCTGAACAAAATTCTTTCTGTTGTAATGATCAGGCAACTCTGTTTCAATGTGGTTCTATTTAATCAATGAACTCTCAAAATGTAAGCTGTACCTCTGGACAAAGGGAAGGACACACAGAATTTTGGATCTTATAGAGGTGGTTCTGAACTTGACAGCAGCTCTTCTTGAGAATTTACTTAAGATTTGTAGTTTGTAAGTCACATTAGAAATGTCTTCCAACACAGTAACATTTTGAATATGCCTGGGCAGGACCTTACCATCATTTCTAATAATTACTTACAGTATTTAGATTGTAGTGTGTCAGATTTATATGCCTCTTGGAAACCTTCTAGTCTAATAGTTTTTAAACCATGTTCCATGACCCAAGCTCTTTACAGAAGGGACATCAAGGTCAGAGATCATGGTTATTGATGAGATGCTATTAGTTGCAGTTGATGCCATCAATTTAGTGTTGGTACTTCGGAAGTATTAAAGGAATGCACACTATCATTGTAAGCCCCGTTGTTATGTTAGATATGAGCTGTGAATGGATAGAGCCCATTAGCAAAGCAAGAAAATGTAGTGTAATGATTGTATTTCTTTGCTGTGTTTTATACATTAGACCGACATGGCAGTTGAGGTCGATTTTGTCAACTTTATCAGCTTGGAAGCTGCCTAGGGCAGAGGTTCAGTGCATTTCTGGGTTTGTCTGGATGGATCCTGGAAGCGTGGCCTTGGGCACCCTATCTGATCTCTCTGTCCTTCTCTGTGCTGTTCTCCTGGTCTGTTTCCTGGCCATCACGAATGAAGCAGCTTTGCCCTGCCATATGCTATGTGGCATTTCTGCGTTGGAGTCAGCCAACCACGAGCTGAATTCCTTTCAGTTGTGATCCACATTCAAACTCTGCTCCTTGAAGTTGTGTGTGCTGGGCATTTGGTCCCAGCAGCAGGAAAGTTGATGAATGCAGCATATGACTTTAGTTTTATATGACAGGAGATTTCTATGCCTAAACAGTTGTACAGGTGACTTCTTCTAGCTCCACCATGTCTACCACACAGCCCATGACCACATGTGGCTCTGGACAGCTAGTAACGTAGCTCCACATGATAAAAACCATTAGGGGTATTGCATAATTTTTAGTGATGCTTTTTGTCACTTGATTGTGCAGTGCATAAGTGACAACAGAACACAAGGTAAGGGAGGACACAGTGGGTCTGTAACTCCAACTCTTGTGCCTGCCACAAAGAGCTGAGTGAAAACCTGTGTGTAGCAGACAATACTTGTGCTTGTGTAACTTAGTGAGCGTAACAAGGTGGAAGAAATATTCTTCTAATGTTGTGTTCATGTTTCCCTCTTTTTAATGTTATATTTAGAAACAAAGGAAGTTCTGTTGTATATGTATTAGCATATATATTTTATATTTTATATGTATATTTTATATTTCATATGTGCGCTAAGATATCTCCTCTTCTCTCAGTGTACCCCACACAGACCAGAAGGTTTGACATTCCATAATCTAGCTTATTTCTTCTGTAGAGGTCCAGAGAGGAGATGTTTATACAGGGAGCTATCAGTAGGAATAGGACTAGTACTTGGACCTGAGTTCTTTCCCAGTATCATAGTACCCCTTATCCACAGCCATATTGCATCTTCATGGCAAGTTGTCTTTGCATTGTTTGGTTTGCATGCAAAACCTGTGAACCCATCTTTTTAAAATTTAATGATGTAGTTTGAATGTGTGTCCCACAGTTTATGTACTGGGAACTTACTCTTTAATGACATAATGTTACAGAACGGTCTCTTTAAGAGGTGATTATGTCATGAGAGTTCTGTCCATGAATAGATTAAGTTTGTTCTCCAGGGAGTGGACTAGTTGTCCTAGTAGTGATTCCTGATGTGTCCTCCCTCCTTCCCTCTTTTTCATATATGTAATGATTTCCATTATGATATCCTGACAAGAAGACTCTACCAGATGTGACCCACCCATCTTGAGCTTCCCAAACTCCATTACCATAAGACAAGTAAACATTTGTTTTTGTTCAAAGTTACCCAATGTTGGTGGGCCAGCAAGATAGCTCAGTGGACTAAGTGCCTACTTTGACAAGCGCAACAACAGGAGTTCAGTTGCTGGCCCCACCCCCAGGCATGCTGAGCTGGTCACTGAGTCTGGGCATGGTGGCATACGCCTGTAATTGCACCAATGTGGGGGAGGGAAGCTAGGGCTGAAAGTAGAAGAATCCTTATGAGTCTGAGCTGCATAGTGAGATCCTGTACCAAATACATGAAAAAATTTACCCAGTGTTGGCATGCTATCACAGTGCCAAAACAGACTAAAAACCTATAAAACCATAAGGATATTTTAGGTTATTAAAATTCTTTGCATTTTACAGAATAGTTTTATATTCATCATTTTCTTACATCTTTGCCACAACTAGTGAGATGATGTAGGGACAATATCATCATAATCATTATCCTCATCATTGTTGATATTAATATAAGCATCTCTGTTCCTTGCATGAGAAACCTGAGACTCAGCTCAAGACCATGTAATGACAGAACTGAGATGACTGTCCATAACTCCTGACTTACTCATTCCATGTTGTTGAAGCTAAATCTAAATCTAAAGATGTCTCAAGAAAACCGAGATTCCCAAGAAGCTTGCTGGAACATCATTTCATTGCTAACTGCAGTTCATCTCTACCAGTGAGTCTAAGTAACCACTCTCTCAGAAACCCCAAGTCATTGGGTGATTTGAATTACAAATTATTGCTATCCACTGAGACCTAGAGGCCATATACTGAACCTTGAATGTTTATCATAACAGAGACAGCTAAGGTTCACCAATAGGCTAATGGCCAATGGCAGTGCTTCTTATGCTATTTGTGAGAACACCAAGCCAAAGAGGATCTGAGATGGGTCCCAAAGGGCAAGTCTAACAATGGTACAGTGGTTAATGTGGAGATTAACTGTTGCTTTGGGGAATCAGCCAGTTCATGCTGGGAGACAGGAGAGCCTCAAGGACTCATTTCACTTGGCAGCTTCTCTGCTGCAATTTTGCCTTTTAAAATACATCTTTCCTTTTAAAAATTTAATGAGACAATATTACTTTTCTAAAGTTTTAAATGGTTGATCATTTTTTAGCTGGCACAGAAATGTTTGTGAATCTTAATACTTAAAATATTATATTAGGAAAGAACAAAAACCCTGCCCACTTGTTTGGTCCCTTTGGTGAGTCGAGTTGGCGCCACCTCTTGCATTTGAGAGTCCAAGCTCAGTATGACTGCCCTTCTGGATGTCTGTTGAGGCTAAGAGGGCAATGATTTGGTACGATCGGGACAGTTAAGCTTCGTAGCGTTGGCCTTGTGCCCCTCAAGACAGAACCATGGTGTTGGTTAGTTGGCTTAGAATTGGTTTTACTATTCCTTTTTCTTTTGTGGATGAATGAAAAGCTTTCATATCCAGTGTGGGCAAGGTCTATGATGTCAATTTCATGTAGTTTAAGGGAAAAAAAAAAGCTAAACACATAATTATAAATAAATCACCTCACATACAACTTCAGGATTCTAAATAACACTTCATGGTTAAGCTAAAATTTTACAGGCTGTCTGTCATTCCCCCCAGTTTTTCTTTCTTTTTTTTTTTTTTTAAGGAGGAAAGGTCTATTTAGCCCACAGTTTGAGGTTTCAGTCCATAGTTGGTTGTCTCTAAAGCAGAGTTGCACATGGCATGGGGCAACAGTTCATGGCAGTGGAAAACAGCAAAATAACAAGAGCAAGAAGGCAAAAGAAGCCTTTCTGCCCCCTTTATCTTATCCAGACTGCTGGGATTAGGACGTTGCCAATCCAATGAGTAGACTGACCCAACAATCACTCACGTTTAGTCTCCCCTCAGTTTTCAACACAGACAGACTTAAGAGCCAGAAATTATATGATTTGGTGCTTCTCAGATGAGGACCTTTCTTCACCTTTCTCATAGGGAGGTTAGGAGGGTGGTAATCGGCAGTGGATTCCTTAATTCCACAATCAATTTATACATTTTATGTGGATTATTAGGGTGATGATATACAAAAAACACACTGGCAACACGATGGCTGTTTAATTATTTTCTCCCTCTGGGAGAGCAGAAAAAGATACACATAAAGGTTTACTTTCATTATTGAAGAAAAATACTCACATTTGTTGAAGTTAAGATGTTTCGTCTGTGAGGTTTATTTAATACAATTGAAATAATTCTATGGTAACTTAGTAAGCCAACATTTAAAAGATAGCTTTTCAGAGCAGGCAATGTGAAGTCTGAGAGAGGGGAGAGGCAAAAAGAGTGGCTAGTTAATCAGCCACATTTGCTAGAAGAGTATATAATCATATTCAATTTGATGGAACAGACTTTTAATGGCCAACATATTTCCCAATTCCAAACCAAGGACTACTAAGTCATTTTAATTGCTGCAACTTCAGATCCTCTGACAGGATCTGGCATAGAACTGCAAGTCATAAATACAGATTGACTAAGTGGGTAAGACTGTGTTTTGGAAGATGCCGCATACAGATTGTGGGGAATGATAGTTCATGAGCAAAGGCACAGAAACAGAAGGGCAAGCAGAATAGAGTCATATCCGAAACTACAATTTAGGGTTTCCAGAATAAGCTAAGTGAAGGGATAAGATTTATGAGATAAAAGAGCACAAAAGATGAATATTTAGATTTGTCAAAAAAGACTCTGAGAAAAATGTTATTGCTGTCTTGGATGATTCAGTTCTACACCAGTGTTATGTTTTATGTCTAAAATGACCACCAAAGCTTCATGCACTCATAGATGAATGAGAGTTGATCGAAACATGGAACGCAGGACAAAAGTGTGATACTTAGCACAATGAATTAGTGCACCAGTGGGTTTATAACTGCGTGTGATGTTGGAACCTGAAACCTTGTGCAGTTAGGTCCCTGAAAGAATGACCCGGAGGCATATATATCTCTCCCCTCCCTTTATCTCTCTCTGCTTCCTGCACCCCATGCCATGAACACTTTCTCCTTGGCCATGCCCCTCTGTAATGCCACCCTGCCTTGGAGCCAGCAAACTAAGGAATGAAACCGCTACAACCTGTGAGCCAAAATAAACTTCTCTTTTAACTTATGGATATCTGGTGATTTGTCCCAGCAACAAGAAAGTAGCTAAGACAACAGCAAATCACAGATGACCCTGATTGTTTATTGGTTATTAGCTGAAAACTGTTCCAGCCCCATATCAAGTGAGACACTGTAACCTGAATTTATGAATTGATGCATTGAATTGACCAGTATTGAGTGGTATCAGAGAGGAAAGAGCAACTAACTTGTCCTAATCTAGGACTAATATCTGGGCAGTTGTGAACCTGGGATAAATGGGATCATGACAGCTAGCTGTGCAGCTGGACAGCAGGAAATTCCCAGAGCCGGGAGGGACCATGGAGCTCAGTTCATCAAATTTCTCCAAAGGCATATGAGGAAACTGAGGCCTCAGGATAGAAAAAAGTTTGCCTTACATCACCTAAAAGATTAGTTTTGTAAGAGACCTAAGGTGTGTCACCTAATTGTCAATGTCATGCGTGCTTCTCTGTATATTTCATCATGATTTTGCAATGGAGATCACTTAGAGGCCAGTCAGGAGACAAAGGAATAAAGGTCTTGTGCAGAGTTCCCTCGGAAGTGGCAGGACCCAAGGTTTTTGTGATTCTGGTCCATGGACATAGCTATAGGAATATGTGATAGAGTGTTTTGTGGTAGGAAAAGGAAAGAGCACCTTCTGAGGGGTCTTTCAGGAAAGACATCCATATAGGAGTTATGCTTAAAATGAAATCTAAGGGGCTATGGAGGAAATAAGCCATAGAAAAGCTGGAGGAAGTTAGCCTGAGAGAATTGCAATTGGAGAGACTCAGGTTGATTTGCCCTAAGATCTGTTGGTAAGGTCTTTGCTTAAACCCTAAGAGGTTATTATATTATTGTTATTGTGTTGTTATTATTATTAGTTTAAAGATGTTATTATTATTAGTTTACTATCATTATGGTTATGGTTTGTATCTAAATGTCCCCTCATAGCCTCATTCAGTCATAAGTGAAGCTTTTTAAGATGGCTTGGTCTAGATTGCATAATTCTGGGATCAAGGGTGTGTGATTGCTAAATTACTCCACTAATTAGAATTAGTAAAGTTCTGGGTGAGGGCAAATGCATGTCCTGAAGATAAAAACCTGCACCTGGGCATGGGTGGCACTAACGAAAAGGCTTACAGCCTGTATGGATACAAGGGAAAGTCAGATTGCTGCTTGTTGCTTCCATGTCTTCTGTCTGCTACACCACGGGCTGGTTCTCTTCTGCGATGGCTCCCTGCCATACCACCCTGAGGTGGAGCCAGCTTACTATGAACTAAAGCCTCTATATGTAAGCCATATAAACCTTTCCTCTTTTAACTTCTATCAGGTGTTTTGTTTCAACAATGAAAAAGTACCTAAGAGAATTACCAATATCACTATTACAATGCTAGGAACTGAAGTGAGTATCTTGCATATATTGGCAAGTTATTTACCACTGAGCTCTGTCCCTCAGAAGTAACTTTTTTGCCAAACGCATTGCAGTCTGTAATGTTCACTTAGTAAGGGTTACACTGTTGGGGAAACTAACTTGAGAGTTTTCATTAGAAGCTCAGGTCATGAAACTTCCCCTAAATCTTGTCTGTTCATTGAGTTTTGATAAGAGTACAATGGATCCGGATGGAGTGACAAGGAAGGAAGTTATTGGTGGCCTTTTAAAAGCCCTTAAGACCAGATTATGTGTGAAATGGTGACAAATATTTCCATTCAAGTTTTAAAATCTGTCGTGCAACAATTCCTGGAAGTATTTTCCTGTGTCCACCAGAGGCAACTGCTACTAGAAACATAAAACCATCCCTATGTGTGCCAGGTCCTGGAACAAAGGATTACAAGGTCAAGATTTTGCTTCCTGCTCTGGAACTGACTTGCCTTTGACTGCAAATTTAACTTTTTTCCTTTTGGTGTGATATACATAAAATGCCTACCTTTCTTTTTTCTAACACAATTGTAATTTATCAGTGAGATTTGTGAAGGCATTAACAAAATCCAGATTCTCCATAGCATTGATTTTCAAGGTGTTCTTTCATAATGACTTAAAAAAGCATGCTCTTTGAAAGAGTGTATATAAGTTGCTTTGTACATTGCCTGCTGCAAAAGGAATATGGAATACATATTGAGGCTCCTTATTCCTCTGTCCTTGATGACGCTGATGAACATGCTTTTCAGCTTTCATTTTTCAATGTTCAGTAACTGAACACACATAACTAGTGAACAAAAATTGGTTATTTGACTATTTGGTCCAACAAAAATGTAGAAAGCATGTTATTAAAATAGGACATACACTGACATGTGTTTGGATCTGCATTTTATTTCAACTGAGTTGTAAGTGTTATAATAAAATTCTGTTAGGTCACCAGCAAATTGGGACGTGTTTGGGATTCCAGGATGGCCAATGGTAGAGTGAACGTGAATATAGTAGAAATTCATGTAAACTCATGTTTACAGCATTGTCTTCCATCAGGTAAAGAATGGAATTTGGGTGAGTTGGGGGGAAGCATATGATGTTCTCATTTACTGCCACCTCTGCAGCTATTTCAGTGGCAAACACTTTTGGTGATGGTAAAATTCTGATGCATGAAACACTACTTCCCTAAGGACTTCAATACAGGGCAGAGGTGATTACAAGAAATCATTGCTGTTGTTGTAATGCTCCATATACCAAAATCAAGCCACAGGATGAAGTAATGTACATTTTTTTCTTTGAAAAGCAGCTGCAGGGAAACCAGACATGTATTGCCAAGGAAAATACAATGCTCTAGGAGAAAAAGAAGACACTGTAAGTTTGAAATTATTACAAAACTGACCATCTGTGTTATACATTAAAATACACCTTTTGAATTTATTACAGTTTAAAAAATGACTTCTCAATGTGTACCCCTTTTCCTTATCTTCCTTACCATAGGAAGGTGTTTTTTTCATATGTGTATTTCGCAACTTTCTCCATTTTCAGTTGTGTAGGCTTTTTGTTGCTGTTGCTGTTTCTGAAGTTCAAGTAAGTAGCTCTTTGTAAAAGTGTTGTACTTGCCCACTGCTTTCCATTTAACCCACCTATATAGTCTTGCATTAGTATTTCCACTTGCTTAATGGTAAATGTACCATTGTGTGGCCACTGAACCATGAGATATATTAAGTTAATTCAAAAGTAAAAGTTAGAAAACCTCTTACTGCCTGGATTCAGGACACTAGAGTCTGGTTCACTTTCTTTTGGGAATTCCCAGGTACTAAAATCCTGGCATTTCTATGTTTTTAAATTAACTGAATATTAACCCTCATGTGAATGTGTGTGTGTGTGTGTGTGTGTGTGTGTGTATGTGTCTGTGTGTCTGTTTGTCTGTCTGTCTTTGTGTCTATCTCTCTGTCTGTGTGTCTGTCTGTCTGTGTGGTTAGAAATTGTGGCCAGGGCCTTGCACATGCTTTGTAGTGCTTAGTCTCTTAGTTAAATGCCTATCACTAGCAGCAGCCCTAGTTTAATACTCATTTAAAGGTATGTTACTTAATGAGAATAGAATTTGTGGGACCAGGGCATGGTGGTGCATTCCTATAATCCCAGCACTCAGGAGGCTCAGGCAGGAGGATCATTGTGAACTTTATATCAGCTTGGGTTACAAAGTAAACTCGAGGCCAGCCAGAACTGCATAGTGGAACCCTGTCTCACAAAAAGAAAAGAAAACCTTTAGAATAGAATTTGTTCAGGCAGAAAATCATATTCATATGTTAGTCAGGCTGTAACACCTTATAACTATCCGTTGTCTCTAATCAGAGCAGACAACATGGTGATTGGCTGCGTGCTGGGTGAGGCCCTTGGGAGTACCTACTTTCAAACCTGGGATTCCAGTGGGTTAATTAAACAAGTCCAGCTGTGAAATACTTCCACTCTTTTGAATTTAGTAAAGCAGTGACACAGGCAACTCATGTACCACTCAGCTAATTTGATAGGATTCTCAAACTCTCCTATTTCACCTTTATGGAAAAAATTTTTTCATTATTAAATCACATGCCTCATAACTCACCCATTTAAATGGGAAAATTGAACGGCTTTTGTTTATAAAGTTGTGTATCCAAAGCTTTAATCAATTTTAAAACATTTTCATCATTCCAAAAAAGAGGCTGCACATTTCTTAGCCTTCATGCTTCGTCTCACAGTTTCTCACAGCCTTGGGCAATTATTAAACTACTTTGCATCTATGTAGACTTGTGTATTCTGTACATTTAGTGTAAATAGAGTAATATAAGATGTGGTCATTGTGATTGGTTTCTTGGTTCATTTATGTTGCCGCATTCATTAGTACACTTCATTTTATTTTGTTGATGAATAGTATTTCATTGTCTGGATCTATCACATTGTGTTTAACTTTCCTTGGTTGATGGCCATTTGGGTTGCCTCTTGTTTTTGACAATTGAGAATTATGCTGCTATAAACATAGTGTAGAGCTCTTTGCACAGACATATTTTTCATTTCTTGACATAAATTTGCCACTCATTATAGCATCTGTGTGCTTAACCCTTTGAGGAAAAGCCAGATCATTTTCTAAAAGATTGGATCAATTTACATACCCATTTTCAATTATAAGAATCCTGATTCCTCCCCAAATTTGCCAACTCTTGGTATTATTGTTTTTGAAAATTCATCACAGCCATCTTAGGGGATATGTGCTCACACTCATTGAAGATTTTATTTATATTTTTCTAGTGATTAATTGTCTTCATTACTCTTCTCTTGTCACTGGGACAAATAGCTAACACCCAAAATGAAGGAAGGAAAGGTTTATTGAGCTCACAGTTACTGGAGGTTTCAGTCCACACTCAGCTGGATCAAGGCAGAGAAGCACATGGCAGAGAGCAGCAGTTCATGGTGGCGGAACAGCAACAATAGCAACACAGGCAACCAACCAACCAGAGCAACAGACAGCAACAGAGAGTCTGTTTCTCTGTCTCTCTTATAGTACATTCAGGCTATTGTCTCTAGCTGGGGAAGGTACACACACCCATAATCCCAGCAGTACTAAAACACATAATCCCAGTGGATCATGAGTTCTCTCAAACTCTAGAAGTCCCTGCCCCTTGACTGCATGAAGCGTTGAGGGGACAACTAGACACAAACCTTAACACTAATAATAGTGATTATTTTGTCTTCTGCTCAGCAGCCATGTGAATATTTTCTTTGGAAACCTATCTATTCAGTTTCTTTGTCTAATTTAAAATTTTACAACTTGTTTTATAATTATGAATGGTAATTGTTCCTTATGCATTCTAGATGATTCTTGCTGGTTATAAGATTTGCAAAAATATCTTCCCATTCTGTGAGTTTGCTTTACACTTTCTTGATGTTATTGTTTGAATCACAAAAATTTTAAATGTTGATGATACTCAGTCTAAGAACTTTTTATTTTTTTTGATTTGTCTTTTTGGTTTCATAGCTAAGAAACCATTGTTTATGTAAGTCATGAACATTTCCTGTTCTGTTTTCCTCTTACAGTTTTATAGTTTTGCCTCTTATATTTTTGTTTGTGATCTCTGATTCTTTTTTTTTTTTTTTTAAGGAAGGGTATACATGGTGTTCAGTGTCTCAATACTAGATCAAACTGGCAGTGATCCGCCTATTTACAGCTTCCCAAGAGCTGGGATTACAGGCACGCACCACCACGCCCAGTCTTAATTGTCAACTCAGTGGGCCCTGGGGGCAGGGCCCACATGATGGGCCTGAGGATTGAGTCCCCGGCCCCTGTGCCAACTTGCAAGTGCCTTAATCTTCTGAGCTACTTGGCTGGCCCTTGTGATTCATTTCGTGTTAACTTTTATTTATGAAGTGAATTAGGAGTCTAACTTCATCTTTTACTGGTGAATATTAAATTCACATTGGACCCTTTGCTGTTTTTAATTGCTCCCACTCTGGTCCTCAATAGACCCTTATGAGATGACTTCTGGCATGAGGCAGGTGTGAGATTGTGAGCTGCATTCAGCAGTGGTGGCATGATGATCACATCCTGAGCTTTCACCTGTGTCAACCTGTATACTTTCAGAATTAACATGGAAGCACTCATAGAAAAGTATAGGCTTCCATTTTTACTACAGCACCTTGCTTTTTGGTCAGAGTATTTGTGCTTTGAAGAGGCATCTAGTGGGAAGTTAACAGGTTATTTGAAAGACATTATACTCTGCTGAATGGCAATAATGCATAGAGAAGTATAGCTAAAAAAAATTTAAATTATGAGAACACAGGCACTGTACAAAAGGAGAAATCAAAGGAATAACAAGGAAAATATATTCAGCTTCATTAGAAAATAGAAATGCAAATAAAAATCATGACATAGTATTATGCCATAGTACTAAAAAATCGACTCACCAAATTTTTGGTATTGTGAAAATGTATGTTGGCACAAGCAAGTTAGAACACAATGTTTCATTATCCAATAAAGTTGAGTATGTCATACCTCACAATGAGTATTATAGCTATACACCTTAAGAGACTACATCATGAAATGCACGTGAGCATTCATAATTAGAAATAAATCCCCAAATGGAGGTGGAGGTGTGCCATGCTATAGAGTGCTTGTCTAGCAAACTAAAGGTCCTAGGTTTGATCCACAGAATGATAGTCAAAACAAATAACAATACCATAAAACCAGAAATGTTTTTCAATAAGACTATGGATAACTTATTGATATATTCATACAATGGAATGCAAAAAAGTAGTAAAGGTGAACATGTACTTTCTCATTTTATTAACTGAGAGAGGTAAGACACGTACAAGTATACATCATGATTATGTTTATATAAATTTTATTTTTTTCTAATCCTGGTTATTGAACCCATATCCTTTGTACTTAACTACATATCCATGCCCACCTGCCTTTATTTTGAGATATCTCTATCAATTTCCCAATCTAGGCTCAAACTCATGATCCTCCTGCCTTGCCCTCATAGTGTTCTGGGATTGCAGGCAGGACCACCATTCCCAGTTCCACTGATATCAATTATACAAACACTAGAAACTGTATTAAATGTTAGATTTACAGTAAGAGGCAAAGGTGCAGAAGAGAAAAATGAATCTGTTTTATGCCACAATTTCATATGTAGCTTGCAGCAATTTTGCTCTGTTCTGTTTGTGAGAAGTGATTCATTATATTTATCCTACATTCAGAGAGAAGACATTATACACAGACATGAATAACAGAAAGTGTGGGTCATTGAAATCCATCATAAAAATAGTTCACCATAGCCTCCCATTTTAAACAATTTACCTTAAAATAATACACCACTTCACATATAGTGTGAAAAATGTGTAACAAAGCAGAATATATATTTTAATTTGCTTCCTCCCAGATTTAGTGCTACTTTTTTTTAAATGTTTACACCAACTATACAGCACATAGTGCAGTATAATGATATTGTTGTTACTGAATTAGCTTTCTGAAAATAATTTTAAATTTGAGAAACAGAGCTTTAAGAGTTACATACTTATTATTTTCCATGCTCTATTTCTTTTTGTATTTCTTTTTGTATTTCTATTTCTGGTAATATTTTCCTTCTCATAGAACTTTTGAATTATTTCTTATTGTGGTGGCATATTTGCATTGAATTCTCCCTTAAATAGTAGAAAAATAAGAAGTGTAAAATTTGAAAGTGATGATATGAAAATATAATCATATGCAATTGATATGATCATGTAGAGAAGAAACACAGTGCAGTGGACAGGAAAATGATACAAGTCAATATTGTGGTTTACATCTGCTCTCTCCTCCAAAAAGGCTCATATATTCATAAGTGGGGCTTTTGGGACATTATTGGATCTCAGATGTACGCTATTCATCTGTGTATTAGACCACTGATAAGTTTATATTTAAATGTAATATTGTGAGGTGAAGTCAGGTAGGAGGAAGTGGATCACTAAGTACATGCCCTGGAAGAGTCTTTCTCCTTCCCTACTACCTTGGTTTCTCTCTGCTTCCTGCTTCCATGCCATGAGCAATTCATGTCTGCCATGCCCATTTGCCCTGCCATCCTGCCTTGGAACCAGTTGATTATGAACTAAAACCTGTACTGGGAACCAAAATAAACTTCTCTTTCCATAAGTTGTGTCAGTAATGACTTCTATCAGTATTTTGTCTCAGTAATGAGAAAATAATTAATAGTGATTTTGGTACCACAGACATGGGGCTGTTGCTGCAACTGTACTTGACCACTTTTCTTTAGAAGTGTTTGGCATAGGTTTGCGGGAGCATCTGGAAAGCATTTGTAGATGGTGGTTGGAGAATCCCTAGAATATTGTAAGCAGAGCTTGATGAGAAATTCTTGTTGGAGCTCAGAAGAGCAAAATGATGATAAAAATGCAAACAGTAAAGACAAGTGTGAGGAGGTTTTGTGTGGGGGAAAAACCTCCATGAGCAGTGGGACTATTGGCCATTTGTGTTATGGTATTGGAGTAACTTTATTTTCTTCCGGTTCTTAGATTTTTTCAGGGGAATTAAAGTTAGTGACTGAGATTAAAGGCAGTAGATTAATGAATATTGTAGATGGAATTTCAAGGAAGCCCTACATTCATACTATGATATGGATATTGTAGGGGGCTTTTATAAAGTTCTACATTGAGAATCAAGAACGAAATGCCCAATGAATTGCTTAAGTGTTTTTGAGTTTGGATGGAGTGAAAGCAAGGTAAAGTTGGTGCCTATAAAAAACCAGTAGAGGAAAATTTCACTGCTAGAAAGATCAGGACTGAAAAGTCAAGTATCTTGCAGCAGGTGCTTTGAGGGTATATGAGGAACCAGGAAAGCCCTACCGTTCCAGGCTTAAACTTTACTTTGAGTGCCTCAGAAAACCATGCTATAGAATAGCAGCTGTTAGAGGAATTTGTTCCTTGGGATTTATTTCATATTTCTCAGCCAGGCAGGCATTCAGAGACCCCTATAACCATGATAGAAAGAAGCCCGACTGCTGCTCCAGCTGGCAACAGACATTGGTTTCATCCTAGTGGTCCTAGTTTTACATTCGTGCAGAATGTAAGACTTGTGGGGTCATAAAGACTTCCATTCAGATTTCAGAAGACCTGGAAGGATGGGCAGTTTGCCTCTGATAAGGCAGGACATGAAGTCGTGAGTGTGAAGCCAAAAGTGCAGTGGAGATCCCAGAAGGATGGGAAACCCAGGAACACGGGCTATCTGGCAAAAGAGAAAAAAAGTGAGCAGAGCCAGCAGAAGAGAAATCATGAGAGTAGAAATACCAGCAGTACCACAGGGGTGGGGAGTAGCCAAGCCCTCTGGAATTCACATTTCATCACAGTTTGCTCCAGGTGCTGGACGTGGACAACAGGGTTTAGTGTTTGCTCTGATGTATTTCTGCCATAGTTGCTTTATTAGTTTCAGAGACAAAATATCCAGTAACCAGACAGAGTTATAGAAGGAAAGGTTCAGTTCACAGTTCAGAGCTTTCATTCTGCAGTTGGCTGTTTCTAAGGCAAGATGGGATAGAAGCGGGGTCTCACAGGAGAAACAGTCCCTGGCCTGTGAAATAGAAGGCAGCAGGTGGCAGCAGCTGTGAGCCTGCCTTCTTTCTGTTCCTTTATATGCCATCCAAGTCTTCTGGGTGGTGCCATCCAGACCCAGGGTGGGGTTTCTCTCTTCAGTAAATCAATTCAGCCACACCTACAATTGTGCAAATTGCAATTAGCAGAATTTCTAGTGTCACACATTCTTAACCCTAATATCACACACCCTGACTTCTAAAAACCCCACCTATAAGCATGTAAGTCTTTGGAGGAGAACATTTACATATAAGCCACAATAGTCTGGGGGTTTGCTTTAGTCTCATTCCTATCTCTGTTTTTCCCTTTTGGAATGGGAATATTTAGCCAGTGCCTTGGAATGTCAGGCAGTGTTTAATATTCTTTTGAGTTTTACAGAGGCTCACAGCTAAGAGTTTAGATTGCATCTCAAAGAATTTGGGATATACTTTTCAGCAATGTTGAAACTGTTAATAAATTTGGCAACTCTTAGAGATAGACTAAATGCATTTTATGAAAAGAGATACATATGAGTGTTTGGAAGGCTAGGGATAGAATGTTATGGTTTGTATTTAGATGCTCTCAAAACCTCATGTGCTCATAGGTGGGGTTTAGATGATTGGATCATGTAGATGTGATATTCATCAGTGAATTAGTCCACCGATGCATTTATAACAGAATGTGATTTGGGAGGTGAAGCCTGGGTGGAGGAGGTGGGTGAATGGGGGAATGGCCTGGTAGAGTCTCTCTTCCTCTCTCCTCCCTTGATCTCTCTGCCTTCTGCCTGCCCTGCCATGAGCAGTTCTCTTCTGCCCTACCTCTCTGCCATGCTGTCCCACGTTGGATTCAGCGCACCTTGGACTGAAACCTCTACAAACTGTAGGCCTAAATAAATTTTTTGTTTCTTGAAATTGTAGGTGATGAGTATTATGGTTCAGCAATGACAAAATAAGACAATCAAATAAGATAATGAAATCGATAACATTCTCCAAACTGACAGTAATCAATTAAAAAACCAGCTGGATTTGTGGCACTTAATTCGCCCAGACTACTCCCTTCTTTCACTTATTTTTTGCTTTATTTTTGCATGTGTGGGGGGCAGGCATGGAGCGGAAATTGAGCTCAGAACCTCACTCATGCGAGCAGGTGCTGTGCCACTGAGCTACATCCCCAGCCCTGTCAATATCTTTCTGAATGCTCCTTAATATTTATATATACCAAGTGTTTACACTCTGCTGATGAGAATACAAAAACTATTCCTGTTCCTTTCTTAGTTTATGAGGATTGGCATTTCTGATTTTTTGAGGAGTTATTTCCTTGGTTTTGGGAAGTTTATGTCTATATTTATGTAGATAAATGTTTAGCCACTGACATGAGAGGATTTGTGTGAAGCCCTCTGGGGCTTTCTGCTGCACATGGTGGTCCTTTGATAACTTTTCCACATGTTTTGCTCTTGGTCTATGCACATTTGCTGTGTATCTTCTCTAAACTGGAAAACTCCTGGGCTCTGTTTAGAGATCCCTTCTTTCCCTTACAGCATGGATGCCCTCTCCAAGCAGTAAGGGAGTCAAGTTGTGTGGATGCCTAATTTATTTTCCCTCTCAAAGCCTGCAGTTCTGCATTGCCCTTGGTTCAATGTCAGAAAACCATTTTATGTATATTTTACCCAATTTTCTAGTTGTTTAATCAAATTATTTCTTGTTCCATCATGGCTGGAAGTGAGAGATATTAATGCATATTTGAGCTGTCAGACTGAATTTACACTGTTAGCTCTTCAAGCACTAATTCTTCAGCTTGTGGAAATGCAGAGCACATTATATATATTGCTCTTAAATTGACAAACTGCACATGGAAAAGGACATCTATTTTTTTTAACCTACTGGTTAGCACAGGTTAAATACTCCTAATGTAAAACTCTGAAATCCAAAATGGACTGTTGAGTTCTAATATGAAGTTTAAAAAGTTTCCACTTTGGAGGACTTTTGAAATTCATATTTTCAGATTATGGATGCTCAAGTAGTGAAGTCCAAACAAATGTTCTAAAGGTCAAGAAAGTGCAAGATTGGAAATACTCCTGGACCCAAGCATTTTGTGCAAGGGATACTCAACCTGTGTAAGCATTGAGCACAGAAAACATGTTATTTTCTAAACTGTCGAGACAGGGAAGAGGATGTAGCTCAGCAGCACAACACCACCCTGGCAATCACAAGGCCTTAACTTTGATTCCCATAGAAAAAATAAACTATTAGAACACTGTTAAGTCATTTACGGCATTAACTCACACTAACAGCATCATGGTTAAGGTGACTTTCAGCTGTAGAAATAAAAGAAGTGGCTCATCTGAGACTATACAATGAATCTTATCACTCACACTCCAAACGCTGAGATCTAAAACACAAACATTGCTATGGATGCAAATGGGAGACGGCAGAGGGAGGTGATGAACATTAGCAGAGGGGGAGCTTCTGCATGTATCTTGTCTGTATGTTACCTATGCCCAGAGCTGCTTTCTCTATTTTTCTGCATGTTAGAGAACAGGGTCATATCATGATGGATAATAAAACCTAAAATCTGTACAATTATTATTGTGTCCTCTCTGCTGTGTTAAGTACTTTTATATTATCTTTTGCTAAATTCTAACAACAACCTTACTGTTCCTATTGTAGAAATGAGGGCTCAGATGCAAAGAGGATTGCTTATACTTTTAAGGGCTCCAAAGATAGCAATTGGCTGATCTAGTACCAGAACCAACACTTTTTGAATTCCATACTCTATGCTTATGCCTTCATATCTTTATCCGAGTTACCAAGAATGGTAGCGGTTTCCTGTTTTGCCACATTAGTCTCTGTATTATCTGGCAGTGGCCAGGACATTTTATACTCGCTCATGAAAGTGTCTATTTCAGGCTATCCTGGCTCAGGAAGACCCTGGATATTACTCAATAGCATATATTTTCCATTCTTTGAATGTTTCCGTATTCTGGTTGAATTCTTTTTCATTTTCAGCATGTTAATACCTTCTACTCTAGTGCTACTTATTTTTTTCTCACTAAAACCCTGCTTAGTGCTGCCTTTGCATCTAATGTTCTTTCAAGAATTAGCTCTTTCATGTCGTTGCTCCTTATGGACCACTTCTTTTTGAAATCCTTCCCATGCTTTGAATTACCAGCAGGTGCCTTGGATTTGGTTATATGATCTTTGTCACTTTTCTGCATGGTACTTGGAAATGCTCTCTATGTGTTTATGACACAGAATTCCTATAGTCATATTCATCACCTGCTCAAAATTTCCAAACAGAAAATGCTCATCGAGTTACTAATATGAACAAAACATCAAATGTAATGTTGCCTGTCACATTCAAGGGAGTCAGCTTTCCATTGTGAAAGTTTGTTACTCAGGGTAATTAGTATGGGTATCTTTCAGGTGACAGTATTAGAAAGATATTTCTATAGAGGCAAAGGAGGCTTTTGTGTTATATAAGCAGTTTTCATCAAAATTGTGTATTGCAAACTGTAGGCATGCAGTTAGTCTTCACCCATTGGTCAGCTAACAGTTTAGCACCCACAGAGTAATGTCAGCAGGCAGAAAGGACAGTTGATAATACCGGGAAGAACTGGGATTGGGTAAATCCAACCAATAGAGAGTAGTTTCCATAGCAGACTCATTATTAAATATCATATTATCATAACCTAGTGCACTGGAAGGTATTCTCTAAGATACTGAGACAAAATATATATAAATGCCAGATTCAATGACTGAAGAATATGAAATTCAAACTAACATATGAGTATGTTTTGTTTTGTTTTTGCGGAATCAGGAATTGAACTCAGGCCCTTGCGCTTGCCAGGCAAGCACTTATTCTACTGAGCTGTTTCTCCAGCCCCTGAGTATGTATGTATGTTTTATAAACATATATATATATATATATATATATATATATGAAAAACTAAATTTCAATCATTGTATTACATATATCTCATTATAAACATTATTCTGTAGACAAGTTAGAGAAATACACACAATATTTTAGATTTATTTCTGTGGACATAATTTTAAATATGTGTTACTTCATTGAACAGTACGCTCAGTTATTACAAGCAATACTGATTTTTTCAATGAGACTAGAAAAATGAGAAGCCATTGCATTTAATAAAATAGAAATTTTTCTGTCAACATGGTCTGTTTAATGAGCATATTTAAAATTAATGTACTCTATTGGTTACCCATTTCCTCAGGCATGATCTCTATATTGAATTCATTTGACATTTTTTTTTATTAGTACATATTTTCAGTACATAATGTTTACACCCTTGTGTGTAGTTGCTACTTGTACATAATGTGTCTTAATTCATTTTTCAGTCCTCTTTCCCTCCTTATCCACCACTTCCTTTCATCTCTCATGTATGGCTATAAATCTGTCCATTTTTTTGTGAATTCTCCAATTTATTGCCGTACAGTTTTGCAAAGTAGTTGATTTTTATCTTTTTAGTTTTGGCAATGCCCATTGTCATTCATGGTTTTCATCTCTAATTGCTTTCATTTGTGTCTTTTCTTTCCTTTTTAAGTTTTTGGTTTGCATTGTCCTGTTTTTTCTGTCATCTCAAAGTGCATCATTAGATTATTTATTTGGGCTTGCTCAGTTTTAATGATGTGGACATTCACAGGTATAAACTTCCATCATAGGACTGTACTCATTGCATCACAAAAGCTTTGCTATGTTCTACTGACCTTATTTCACATTAGGAACTGTCTAATATTTTTCTTAATTTTTTCTATAAATCATTGTTTATTTAAAAAGTGCATTTCTCTGTTTCCATGCTTTTACATAATTTCTGTGCTTTCTTTTGTTTTTTATTTCCAGTTTACAAGCTCTATGATTTGATAATATACATAGTATAATTTCAGTTGTTTCCCATTTACTTAAGCACGTTTTATTGACTATTAAGTGGACTACTTTGGAAATAATTATATGTATTGCTGAGAAGAATGTGAATTTTGTTGCTAAGTTGAACAATTTGTGTATATATATATATATATATATATATATATATATATATATTATATTCATTTGTATAAAATTTGTTTTTTGTCTAGTTGGTCTATTTGTGATAGTAGGGTAATAACTTTCCCCACCATAATTTTGTTTGTGTATGTTTGAACTTTTTGTCTGGTAGCACTTGCTTTATGAAATTGTGTGTGCCATTGTTTGGTGTAGAGATGTTAATTATTATGTCTTTCTATTGTATTCTTTTCTTCACCAATAGATAGTGAACAATATTACCTCTTGTGATCATTTTTGGCTTAAAGTCCACTTTTCTGAATACAGGATAGCTCCAGTTGTTTTTTGGGATTTCTGTTGCATGGAATATTGTTTTCCATCTTTGATTTTTAGTCTATGAATTACTTCCTGGATGTTTCTTAGATATAACGTGCCACTGAATTTTGTTTCTTGACTGATTCTACTAGTCTTTGTCTTTTGATTGGTTAACTGAGACCATTCACAT
>PVKN010006977.1:5243-27571 GCA_004027915.1 Capromys pilorides
CCGGCGAGATGGTTCAGTGGTCTAAAGCGCCTGCTTAGGAGGGCTCAGGCAACTGCGGGGACTGCAGTTCGATCCCCGGCACCACATGCTGCGCCAGCGCCACCACCAGGGCAGGCTGAGCCAGCCACAAAATGAATAAATAAAGAAACAAACACAACAAGCAAACAAATAAATAAATAAAAATTAAAAAAAAAAAAAAGAAAGCTTCCGTCTGAGACAGGGACAAAGGAGGGCCTGAGTGGGTTGTCCCCAGGAAGCTGTCTCTTCCCAGGGACTTTTCCAGAGGAAAACCATGTAGTGAGGCAGCTCTAAGGTCGTATAGAAGACATGGGGACTCTCTTAGGTGGGCATGAGGTGGGACAAAACTATGGTCAATCAATGGCATTACAAGCACTACTGCTCAGGTAACATCGATTAAACCCAGTACCAAATGGGGAAGTAAGTCACACAGAAAGTGGGCATGAATATAGGACAGGATCTTTTCCTGTTTGGGGTTGGGTTGGTGACTCATCTGGGCTCTTTCAAGGTGATTGATAGCTATTTAAAATATCAATCCCTAATGACCATCTCTAGGGAAGTATGTATCTGTATGTTTCCTCTTTGTCTTTAGGTCTGGCCCACATAGGAGTGTCTGTCTCTTCCAAGCAGCAGTCTTCCAACTTGTCTTCTTGAGGGCTGGTCCTGTCTGACTGTCTATAATATTTCTAATTCAGCTACTTACAACAGTTTTACTCTATGAAAGTCCCTGGAAGAGACGACCACCAGCTTTGGCCCTCTTCTGTCTCTCTCAGAAAGAAACTTTCTTTCCCTTCAACAAATACTCTGCTCTTAACCTCCATTTATTCATAAAATTCATTCTTTGGTTTTAGAGAACATGAACTCATCCCAGGTACCTTTCAGGTTGGGTTTCATTTCCCCTATATTACTGGCATTCCAGAAAAGTCTGCATGCCTTTAGGCACTGAAGGGTGATATGGATCTTTAAATATTGGAATGTTGATAAAGATACATTTCTTCTCTAGCTTCCTCATGCTGAGAGTATAAAACCACTCTTGCCCAGCCCTATGGCCAAGAAGGATATAGATCTACATACAATCATGTCCTAGTTTTTGTCTTCCCCTCTGGTAAATGGCAGAGACTACATGTTCATGAGCAAGATAGTTCCTACCTGCCCCCCATTTGACCAAATTGTAATTCTGATACTCTTAGTTTTGGCTAGGCCAAGGAATCTGAGACCAGCCCTGGCCCAGGCTGATAGGCCATATCTCAGCCTCCCTATGCTTCAGCCTCCTCTCTCCTAAGGGAACTAGGCCTGAGAGTTACTGACCTTAACCTGCAGTTCTATCCAAACCTGTTGTGCAGGTCCACAAAAGAACATTCAGTGTTGTCCTTTAAAGTCTTTTAGAATTTGAGGGGCCGGTGATATGGTTCAGCAGTCTAAAAGTGCCTGCTTAGGAAAGCTTAGGCAACCACAGGGACCGCAGTTTGATCCCCGGTAACACATGCTGTGCCAGCCCCACCCCCAGGGCAGGCTGAGCCAGCCATAATAAAAAATAAATAAATAAACTTCTGTGTAAAAATATGTAACTTTTAAAAAAAAGAATTTGGGGTAGTAAGCCTGGCCTTCACCCAGAGTTTGTAATTTCAGTTACTGTGCTGGCTTTGACAGCCCTCAGGAGTGGGTGTATGCCTAGTGTTGTAGGCAGCCAAGTTAAATAGAAATATAGGCAGTCAGACAAGGCTAGGCCCTCTCAGGAGATATTACAGAAGACAAGGTATCCTACAACTGTAAGTGGGACCAACGCTCCTGTCATGGGTTAGGCCTAAAGACCAAAGACCAGATAAATGCTTACCTCCCTAAAGATAAGCATCCGAGATTCACTTTCTCTTTTGACCCTGGATTTAATTAATTTTACCTGAGCAAGGGTGCTTGTAACCTTATTGGTTGATCATAGTTTGTCCCATCTCATGCCCACCTACGCGAGTTCCCACGTTTTCCACCTTAGACCTGACTTACCACATGGTTTTACTCTATAAAAATCCCTGTAAGAGACAGCTTCCTGGGACAACCCTTTTGGGTCCCCCTTCTATCATGCTCTCCCAATAAATATTCTGCTCTTAATTTCATTTGTTCCTAAAATTCATTCCTCAGTTTTAGAGAACACCAACTTGTTTGAGGTACCTTTCAGGCTGGCAGTTTTATTTCCCTATATCACTAGGAGGAAGCCCCTGCTGTCTTTTTCTGGGCAAGGGAATCCATGTTGTGACCCCAAGTGTTCTGAGTGAAGTTTCAGATTCTATTTTCAGTACTTTGAATGGGTCGCATGTGGACCTTGGCTCTGTTTTGTAACATTTTTTATGGGTTTTGACTCTTATCAGTGTTTGTGCTTTCAGAAAGAGTACTTATTTTGACAGTACCCTGGCCCTAAGTTCATTATGTGCTTCTGCACGTCTCCAGACTTAACTATTCTCAGCCCTACCTCTTTGACCTTGCTTAAAAAGGTATTTACTCCTACTAGGAATCTTAACAATTAGCATGAAAAACGAATTCCTAAGTTTAGCTGCACTGGGTGTAGTTGTCCTGTGGTTTCATTAGATTGAGGCTACTGGGGTCAGAGGTCTAGAGGAGAGGTATGTGAAGGCTCTGTGGGGAATATTGTAGTTGCTGCCACTACTGTGGCTCCCAGGTGGCAGCCACATTTAACGTTTGGTCAGGACCATCTGCTCCAGTTCCTGAGGGCTGGCTTTTCCCAGTCCTCGGCCAAGTCATGACTGGTTGGGCTCCCCCAGTGACTGCCAGATGCCAGAGCCCTTTCTCATCTTAAAAGTTTTGCTGCTGGCCACTTCTGGAAAAAGCAAAACTACACCTGATTTTTAAAGGGCAGGAGAGCTACAATGCTTGGAAAGGTTTTACACAAGCCTAGAGTTCTAGATCTTTTTTAAAAATGACATATAGTGTGAAAATATAAGGAATATATAAGCGTATAAAGTAAAAAGTCTCTCTGTAGAAGATAATTTGCTGGCTAGGAGGGAAGGCACATGAACTCTGATAGGTGCTAACGAATGGACTTCCATGCTTGCGCCGTGCTCACAGCTGCCAACAGTGAAAGGTTTGCATATCCTTGTCTTTGTATTTTCCACAGGGAAGAGTAGGAAATGTCATCTCACGTTGATCTATATTTCCCCTTTGGGGTGGACTTATCATCTTTCTGCATTTATTGCTTGGATCCCTTCTTAGATGGGAAGACAGCCCTTTAGTCCTCCTGAAAGTGTAGGGCTTTTGATTTGGTGACTATGGCTCAATCAACCATTACAAAAATGTCCTAGGGAAACGGGATCCCCTTCCCCTGGAGAATGCTGGACTCAGCCAGGTTGCAGGTGGGCCAGAGGGCAGCCTGTTCCAGCTGGAAAAGTAGCAGTGACATCCTGCCAGTTCCTCCTTTGTGGGATAGTGTCTTTGTTACTCTTCTCTCATTGCTGGGACAAACACCCGACACAAAATTAGGGAAGGAGAGGCTTATCATTTAGCTCACAGTTACTGGAGGTTTCAGTCCATATTCAGCTGGCTCCAAAGCAGACTGGCACATGGCAGAGGGCAACCTTTCATGGTGGCAGCTAAGAGCAAGAGTGCAGGGAGAGCTAGCAGCTGCTCAAGCAGCTAACTTCTCTTCCTACTTTATATTGAAATGCAAATCATCTGCCCCAGGGGAGGTGCAGCACCCATTTCCACAATAATCAATTACAAATTCCAAAAGCCGCCCCATGACTGCATAAGGCTTTGGGGGGACGCCTAGACACAAACCATAACAGACAGCAAGATCCAGAAAATGACCAGTGTGAAATAGCTCGCTGCTTTGTCCCCAAATAGAAAGCTAAAAAGCAGGTCACAGGCCTGACTGACCAAGACTCACACAGGTCCTTCAGACCTCGCTACCCATTTCATTTTCCTGGGTGCCTGGGTGGACGCTCTCTGCCCTTCCGGCTTCCTGGCTGGACATAGGCGGCCCCGCCTTTTCCTCTTTTGTGTATACAACCCCATGGATCCATCCATCCATCCATCCATCCATCCATCCATCCATCCATCCATCCATCCATCCATGCAGGCCCAATGATTGCCTCAGAGCAGCAGGTCACTGCCCTGTTGGATCTGTCCTTTCTCTGGGGTCTCGACCTGTTCCCGCTTGTCTGCCAGCTTGCAGGTGTTGCAACTCCCCACTCAGGCCTTAGGGGTTGCTCAGACCACGCCCAGGATCCAGACCCGCCCCCTCCGGGCGCTCGCCTTCAACCCTCCCCACCTAGTCGCCTCACCCCGTGCGCTGCGAACAAGCATGCGCACTGCTAGCTGTGGCGAGGGAAGGATAGGCCACGCCCACGGGGTATCTGGGGACAGGGTTGGTTGGGACTCTCTGGGTTTGAAGGTTAGACCTCTGGGTTGAAGATGGGCCCAGTGTTGGTGTTGGAGGGGTACAGGAAGGCCTCGGGATTGGGGGCTCTGGGGCCGAGGGCCGTCGCAGGACGTGCCCGGCAGGGTCGAGAGGCGCGAGGCTATCAGGTCCGGGGATCCAGCGGGCCCAGGATTGGGGCGGTTGCGGTTGAAGTCTGGCGGCAGTTTCAAGCAGCTTGTGTTGTGAGGGGTCTCTGGGTTCCAGGGTCCCCGGCTCCTAAGGTTAAGGTTCTGGGCTTGAGAGAGTTTCAGGGTTGAGGAGGCTGACAAGGCTCCCCGGATGCCCCGGTTGTGGGAGTCCCGGAGTTCGGAGTGTCTCAGCGCCTCGGGGGCTTCAGGTTCCCAGGTCTGAGGTGGGCCCACAGTTGTGGGGACCGCAGGTGTGGCACTCCCGTGGGTTGCCGCGGCGCAGCCGGGGAGCGTCTGGGCGCTCGGCAGGGTACGGGCCGGGGCCGGAGGAGGCCTGGCCGGCGGGGCGGGGCCTGGCGGTGGCGGGCGGGGCCTCGGAGGTGCGGGCGGCCGGCAGCCGCGTCTGGTCCGCGGTGTGGACCGCCCGCCCGGCCCCGCCCCGCCCCGCCGCCCCGTTTCAAGTGCAGCCGCACCGGAGTCGCAGGCCGGGTCCGCAGTCGGAGGCGCGGACGGAGCATGTGGAAGTTGAGCCGCGGCCGGGTGCTGCTGGACGAGCCCCCGGAGGAGGAGGACGCACCGCAAGGGGCGGCGCTGCCCGGAACCGCGGGCACCCCCGCGCCGGTGAGGGTGCAGGTGGGGGGGCGGGGTGCGGGGCGTGGGGCGGTGCGGCGGTCCGCTACTGAACCCGACTCCTGCGCGGCCGCGTGGACGTCCGCTTGTGCCGACCCAGCGGTGACCGCCGCGGACTCTCCCTCTCCCGCGACGACTGGGTCGGGTCGCAGAAGTCCTGAATCACGCTGCTCGCGGCCCTTCCAGACGCCCGGCGGGCGACCGCACTGAATGTGCCCCAAGCTCTGTTTGTTTGCATAGCACGTATTTCCTTTCCTTAAACCTTTGATTTTTGGAGGAAGACGGCGGGCGGAGTCCTTTATACCGAAAATTGCCAGGCACTGGGTGACAAGTGCAGAGATATGTTTGGAATGTCTAGAATTTTTTAATTAAATAGGATCCCAGGTGGATCCTGCACGGGCACACAGCCCTCCCCCACCCTCGCCAATGTACTTTTCCTTCCTGTGCAGTGCAATTTAGGTCAGAAACCTAGCGCTTTTTTTTTAAATGAGAGTTATAAAATTTCCTTTTGTGTTAAATTTTAGGGGTTCTGTTTTGGAAGCCAAAAATAAGTTACATCTTTGATCCGAGGACTTGGAAATAGTTTATGAAGTGGTTTCTTCCCTGTTGAAGTGAAACACCCCTTAGGGACTGAGGTTCTCTTTCTTTCTTTCTTTCTTTCTTTCTTTCTTTCTTTCTTTCTTTCTTCTTTTGTTGTCACAGGTTATCAGGAAGTTATTTTCATTTTGAGTCCGTGTTGGTTACACGGATGAATGGGTTTCATTTTGGCAGATGTGTGCATGGACTTCACAGACCCTGATCACCATCGTCCCCGCCACATCCCCAAGTTTTACAGTGAAAGTGTATAATATAGTTTAATCATATTCATCCCCTTACTACTTGCTTAAGATTGTTACAGGAGTTGTTCTGAATTTGTCTTTGAGAAAGTTTTTGTGTTTGTTTGTTTGTTTGCCTGGTACTGGGGCTTGAACTTGGGGCTTGTGCATGCTCAGAAAGTGCTCTACATCTGAGTTACACTCTCTTTGTTATTTTATGACTCACTAAGGTGTCTCACTAAGGATCATGCTGCCTTAGCCTTCCAAATCCTGGGATTATACCACTACACTCAGAGAGAAATTACTTTTACATAGTATTAGTGATATATCTATATATAGATATATATAAATATATAATTTTTAACCCTCAAAATTTTGTAGTTACAGTAAGTGTGAACTCAACAGTGCAGACGGGCTTATTGCTAAACTTGAAAGGAACCTCCCTGCCAGCAGAACAGAGAAGGCATCTTTTACAGGCTAAGAGACTTTTTTCAGTGTTTTTTGGTGGGCTTTTGAGGGGTGGGTCAGAGAAACAGGCTTGTGACTTACTGAGTTGTCCTCTGCGACCTGCTGATCTGTCTGCTGTTGACTGCTTCAGACATGTCCTCTGGGCACTGTCCATGAGCTAAGTACAAGGAATCCCAGGTTTCTCACAGATGGCAGTAGGCTTATTTGAACTGGCCGTGTCCCTGTCTGGGCTCCATCATAAACAGTAACTGTTACCTTTAATGATAATAATTTATATGTGGGTAGAGTTAAGTGAGGAAGCTCTATTAGAGATGAGCAATTTGTTTGCAAATGAACTCCTGAAAATTTCAAATGAAGCTACCTGTTCTGCTTCCATTGCTCTAAATGAGCCCTAAGATCTCCCTTTCTGCGTGCTGAGAATTGACCCCTGGAGTACTCTTCTATTAAGCTATATCTATGGCTCTTTTCATTTTTTAAATTTTGAGACAGGATCTTTCAAAGCTGCTGTTCTGACCTGGAATTCATGATCTTCCTGCCTCAGCCTCTTGCCTGGACAGAATTACAGATGTGTGCCGTCTGGCCTAAAACCCATTTGTTTTCTATGAAGTTTTTGTTTTGAAAAGTATCTAAAATACCAAAAAGTTAGAAGAAGAGGAGTTTAACACCTACATATCCTCCATCTATAGTCAGTCTTGGTTAGGTGATTAACATTTGTTAAAGCACTTTCAGATCTTTTGTTTGAAGAATTGTCTTTTATTCTTTGTCTACTTCTGTCAGTAGGAGTTTTAACATGTCTTATTTTAATAGACTTTTTGGCATACAGTTTTAGATAGCAAGCAAATTTGGGTGGAAAGTGCAGATAGTTCCCTTGTAAGCATGGCTGCTCCACCCCTCCCATTCCCATCCCAACAGTCTGTGGGTTTGGACAGTGTGTGATGCAGCAGCCCCACTGCCTAGAAGCCCTCTGTGCTCCCCCCATGCCTCTCTCTGTCCTTGGACCTGGCAGCCACAATCACTACTGTCTCTAGTTTGACCTTTTATAGAATGTCATGTTAGGTTTTATGCCATTCTCAATGCACAGAAAATGGAGTTATCTTAAGCGCCTAAGTGTGGTTATTATGTGAACCTGTGTTTGAGAAATTACTTGTTTCATTTTGTGTTGTTTTTTGAAACTGCTCATTATGTAGACCAAGCTGGCTTCAAACTTGTGATCCTTCTGCCCCCAGCTTCCCAAGTGTTGGGTTGACAGGTTCTTGTCATCATGTCTGGTTTGAGAAATTACTTTTTGATAATATTAGGATGCAGCCTTTCAGATTGGCTTTTTTCACTCAGTAAGGTATAGTTAAGATTCCTTCATGCCCTTTTACGGTTCATAACTCATTTATTTCTAGTGCCAGATAATTCTGTCATCTGGACACAGTCATTCCCTTTGCCAATTAGTGCTTTTGAGTACTGGCAATGATGAGGTACAGGTATTTTTTTGTCATTATCTTGCCAGTGTCTTTTACAGATTAAATGTTTCCAACTTCAATGAAGTCCCTTTTATTAATAACATTTTCATGGATTGTGCCCTTGGTGTAGTGTCTAGGAGTTCCTGCCCTGCCTTATTTATCCAGGTTTTTTCCTGTGTTATTGTCCAGTAGTGAGTTTTCACTGTTTTTTTCTTACTTCATTAAAAATATCTATAGTTTAAAAATGTGTTGAAGAATTTTGGTATAGAAAAACAGGAAAAATATTAATTGTAACAGATTCTGCTATTCTTCAGGAAGATTAATCTTTATCCTAAAGATAGCTTGTCCTAGAATGAAAATTTAAAATTCATGACAAGTTTACAATGAAACTGCTGCCTGTAATTTTTTAGGTTTTTTTTTGGTAGTAGGAATTGAATCCAAGGCTTGTGCAAGGAGCTACATCTCCAGCTTCGCTCCTTCTTTGTCTTTTAAAAAAAATTATTTAGTATAATTATTTTATTTATTTATTTATCTGGTACAGGGTCTCGCTATGCAACTCGGACTCATAGTGATGCTCCTTTTTCACCTTCTCCATTCATGGGATTATAGGTGTGTGCCCCCATGCCCGGTTTTGGTGGCTAGCACAGTGGACAGTACCAGGGATCGAACCCAGGTGCTTGCACTTGCCAGGCAGGTGCTTAGACTGACAAGTCCCCCAGCCATTTTTGTCTTTTTTTTTTCTTTTGTATTTTAGGAAATGGTCTACAGGGTGTTAAGGGTCTCACTACTAGATCGGACTCTTAGTGGTCCCCGTTTACACCTTCCCAAGAGCTGGAATTACTGGTGTGCTCCACCATGCCCGCTCTCAATTGCTGTCTCAGATCCCCCCGGGGTGGGGACAACACACAGTCCCAGGAATTAAACCAGTGCTTTAATCTGCTGAGCCCTTTGGCCAGCTTGGCCCCATTTTTGTCTTTTTGAGATCGAGTCTCACTATGCAGTTCAGGATGGCCTTGAGCTCACTTTGTAGTTGTAGCCCAGTCTGGTCTCAAACTCACAATGATCCTTTTGCATCAGTATCCCCAGTGCTAGGATTATAGGTGTGCACAACCGTACCTAGCTCCCAGCCCATTTTTATTTTATATTTTCAGACAAGGTCTCCCTAAATCACTAGACTTGCCTAGAGTTTGTGATCATCTTGCTTACACCTTCCAGAGGCCTGGGATCCTAGCAAGTATCTCTTCTGTTTGATTTCTCTTGTTGGTAATTTTCCACTCTTGGTACTTAGCTGGGTGGCCATCAGTGTTCTCGTCTTCTCGCTTGTGAAATCAAGCCTGGTTTTTCTCTATTGAGGTGGTCATAAAGTCTTCCTGTTTCAACAGGGTCAGAAAACTTGAATGTGGGCTGGGGATATAGTTCAGCAGCATAGTGCCTCCCTGGCATGTGCAAGGTCCTAAGTTTGATTCCTTGAACAAATGAAAGAAAGAAAGAAAAGAATAGAAAGAGATAACTTGCATGTTAGGCAATATAATGAGAAACAATTTCCTCCTAATCCAGGAAACTTCTTCATAGTATTAGAAGAAAAAACAAATGGTTTTACTGCAATGCATTTTCCTAGGATGTGAAGCTCACTGCAGGCAGAGTTATAAAGATGAAAGGAGCCTCACTCTCCTATGTGGCAGCAGGTAGACCAACCGTGATGGCATATTTTTAGGATGAGGTTGCTGGATGTAATGTCTTTGGGGGGGGGGGTTGGGTGGCACTGAGGTGAGGCTGCTCCTCTTGGTTGTCTGCACAGCAGCAAGTATTCTGCTAGCAGAGAGGGGGCTCATATGTGAGTTGGATGCAGCAAGCATGTTCTTCTGTGTTGAGGTCCTGTTGTCCTTTTTCCCCAGACTTTGCTACCCCCCAGTGTATTGCTGCAGAAGGGGTGTGCATCAGGATTACCGCTCTTTGGGACCTGTGCATGCCACTCATTGCCTCTCCAGACTCAGGGGTGTGCAGCTCCTTGCATAGCGCAGCCTCTGTCCAGAGCCAAGAAAAGGGCATGTGTGTGCTGTGCCCAGCACACCCTCCAGTGCATGGAGAGGCCCAGTGTGCCCAGCACCACATGCAGGGAGGCCAGGAGGCATGAGCAAAGGTGGGAAGAGGAAGACAGGTGTGTTTCTGGAGGACTGATGGTACTGTTGGCAAGGTAAGTGTAATGGACACCAGTGCAGGGTCAGCAGAGTTCTCTAGTCCACTTAGGTGGATCCTGGGCTCTGCCCAGGGTAGGTAGCTCAGCTCCTGAAGCCTGTGGATTCCCTCCTGGAGGGAAAGAACAGTGCTTTATAATGCAAATAGGATGAGCACATCTTTTAGTAGTCACACAAAATGTTAAAGCTTTAATGAAAAATTTTTAATTTAGTCTATCCAAAGTACTAGTTATATCAACATTAATCAATATACAAACTTGTTTATGAGGCACATATTTTACTTTTTCCTCAGTCATTGAGCTGTGGTGTTTTACATTTATTAGCACATCTCATTTTGATGCTAAATTTTTGTGAGAAATAATTAACATTTAATAGTTATATTTACAGCTATAAGATTAGATTATTTATCTGACTTATTTCAAATGTATTGAAAAGTTTTCCAATAACTGAAATTGAATATCTGAGTTTTTTGTTCTTGTATTTGTTTTCTTGAGATAGTCTTACTGTGCAGTCCAAGCTGGCCTTGAACTCATGTTGTAGCCCAGGCTGGCCTTGACCTTGCAGTGATTTTCCTGCCTCAGTCTCACAGGCGCTGGGATTACAGGTGTCAGCCACCATGTTCAGATAAATATTTGTTTTAAAGTGAAATTTAAGTGATAAAAGGGGTCAAGGAGATAGCTCAGGGGCACAAGTGCCTGCCTGGCAAGTGTAAGGTCCTGAGTTCCATCCTCGGTTCCACAAAAAAAAAAAAAAAAGCAAAACAAAAAAAATAATTAAAAATTTAGCCTACTTCAGGTTTTCAAAAGCTAAAGCCAGCTAAAGCTGGATGCACAGCTCTAGAACCTCCCAGGCCCCATTCAGCTCATCCAGAGAATTTGTCGATTTCCAGCTTGCTGCAGCCCATGGCACAGAAAGAAGCATTATCATCCGTGCCTGTGCTCTCTGTGAAGAACCCATGTGAGGGAGGGAGGTGTGAGGCTTGACTATTTCTCCAAGCTGCATGTACTGTTCTGTACAGTGTATACTTATTGTCTTAGTGACCCTCTCATCAGTAGGATGCAATACTCAATACTCACAACTTCATGGAATAAAGGTTTATTATGGCTCGGAGTTGTGGAAGCTTCAGTCCATAGTTCACTGGCTCCAGGGGAGGGTGGCATGGCAGAGGGGCACAGCATGGCATGATAGGAAGTAGAAAGAGATCAAGGGAGGTGAGGAGGTGACTCTTCTAGGCCACACCCTCGGTGACAACTTCCTTCCACCAGCTTCGCTTCCCAACATCACATTTAGCTCCAAACTCATCACAATCTGCTGATGAGTACTACCTACTCATGATCCAATCACTCCCCCAAAGCCCCACCTATGAAAGCATGAGGCTTGGGGAGACATTGAGATATAAACCATACCTTTCTGCCCTTGGCCCCCAAAAGACTTACATACATGGCTTTTTGTGAAATGCATTTAGTCCATCTTTAAAAGCTATTCAAGTCCTAAGAGTTCCAACATTACTGAGAAATCCAAGTTCAAAATCTCCTCTGAGATGTAAAGCAAATTATTAACTCTAAGCCCCTATAAAAATGAAAAGAGGGGCCGGCGAGATAGTTCAGTGGTCTAAAGCGCCTGCTTAGGAGGGCTCAGGCGACTGCAGGGACTGCAGTTCGATCCCCGGCACCACATGCTGCGCCAGCGCCACCACCAGGGCAGGCTGAGCCAGCCACAAAAGTGAATAGATAAAGAAACAAACAAACACAACAAGCAAACAAATAAATAAATAAATAAAAATTAAAAAAAAAAAAAAAAGAAAAGAAAGAATAAACACTGTAGACATACAAAGGCACAGGTTAAACATTTCCATTCCAAAAGAAAGAAACAAAGTAGAAAGGAATGAAAGCAAAGCAAAACTGAGATCCAGCAGAGCAAACCTTAAGTTCTGTAGTTCCATTTCTACCACCTCTAATCAGACGTGAACTCCAAAAGTCTTATGTGGCCCCAGCCACAGCACTACCAGTGGTGGTAGGCCTGCTGGCCTTTCTTAGGCTGGATTTTCATGTTCCTGGCTTCTTCTTTCTGAGGTCTGTGTTGCATTCTTGGCTTCACACTCAGTTTCATGCACTGTCTCACTTTGTGACTCCTTACCCTGAGTTTCCACCCTGGAGTCATATTGGCTCCAAGAGGAAGACCGACTTCTCCCCATGGGTCTGCATTCAAATAGGAAGGAAGTGGGTGTTCCCAAAGGCCAGCAAATGGTGAAGGGCTTGAGCTAAGGAGAGATCCTGTGGCTGTGTGTGTGAACTTCTTCATGTTTATTAAATGTGTTTATTAAGTGAAACTGGCTTAGTTATATAGTGTTGCTGGAAGTACAATATTCTGCAGAAATTGTTATCTAAACTAGCAGATATTCTAGCATTTGAGAGGCAGCTTCATGCTCTTTTGACTGCTTTCTGCTAGGTAGCCAGTAGCCTGCTTTCCTCAGCAGAGGCCCTGGCAGATGTCTGTCTTGAGTTAAAGTACATAGTACTGGTGCCTAAGCACAGCAACGTTTGACACCCACAACTCACAGGTGGAGAGGTGTACTTTGGCTCGTAGTTTCAAAGGATTCAACCCACCACTGGCTGGCTCCATGGTAGAAAACCATGCAAATGAGTATGTTGGAGCCAAGCTGCTCACTTCATTGTGGCCAGGAAGCAGAGCAGGGGAGTAGTGCCAAGGGTCACAGATCAACTACACACACCTAGAAATGTTATTTACTAATCTTCTTGATGGCTCTCGAGCTAATAAAGTTGACGATTCAATTTAACTGTCAACCATACTTAATTTCCAAATAAACACAAGGTCATAATTCTGTCAAACATGATATTGTTCTGTATACAACTGAAAATGCACTAATCCCTTCTCCCAAGTCGCAGCCATCCCAGCCTGTCTTAAGAGTCTATTTCAAGACACGTCTGAATCTCAAGGTAAACTCTTAGCTGTGAGTTCCCGTAAAATTAAGCAGGCAAGTTGCATATTTTTCATATACAGTGGTATAGGACAAATGTTCCCATTCTAAAAAGGAGGAATAGGAAGGTAGAGAAGAATTGAGCTGAAGCAAATCTCAAATCGAGCAGAGCAAACACTAAGTCCTATAGATTCATGTCCAGAATTTGAGACATGTGAGTTTTAAAGGGCTGGGGTGGTCCTGTCCCTGTGGCTTGACTGATCACAATGATACGGTCTTGTTCTTGGGCTGTGTCTTATTTACTTTCTTGTCACAGAGACACAATACCCAACACCCAGAACTTAAAGGAGGAAGAGTTTATTTTAGTTCAGTTTATAAAAGTTTCAGTTCAAAGTGGGCTGGATCCAAGCCAGGACAACATGGCAGAAGAGGCATGCTCATGGCATGACAGCAGCAAGTAGAGATCAAAGCAGGAGAAGGGATATATGTACCCTTCTAAGCCACACTCATAGTGACCCACCCCAGGCTTCACATCCTAACATCACACCCAGCTATGACTAAACCACTGATGAATGTCACAGTCATGATACAGTCACCTCCCTGAAGCCCCAACTATGAAAGTGTGAGGCTTGGAGTAGACATCTAGATATAAACCATGGTGGGCTGGATCTACTCACTGCTTGTGGCTTTGACAGATGTTCCACATTCCTGACAACTCTGACTCTCTGGGGCTTTGTTCACAATGTTGGCTCCTCTCTCACAGTACACAGTACACTTGGTGGCTTTAGCTTGGCCTGAGAGGTCTTCCTTTAAGGCCTGGGTGAAGCCTCTCTGACCCCACAACTCTTGCTTTCTGCATACCTGAAGTAGCCCATAGATGGCATCAAGGTCTGCCATAAGTGTGGGCAGTGGCCAGGCCTCTTTGGACCATGACAACAGCAACCTCTGAATGCCTGGGTAACTGAGTATTGTAAAATGAATCCCAGGAAAGCAGCTCTCTTGGAGGAAGGGACCCCTCAGACTCTCTCACATGAAAAGTTTATACTTCCGTATACTTGGAGCCTCTTCCAATGGGGTCTTGCTGATTTCCAAGGGCCTTTAGGAGTCTTCTTCCCTGTCCGTGGTACTTGGTTTATTCATAGTGATACTGATCTCTTCAGCAATCATAACTACTTTGACCCCTGCTTTACACAGCTCCTTTAGGTTCAAGTTTTTTGATCTTTCCACTTTCCCTTTTGCTCCTAAGTCTTGGTATAAATTTGGCTTAAAAGCATTCTGCAGCAGCCATGCCACAGTCTGAATTTTGGGCTGTTACAAACCACTTTCTGCCAGATAAGTTTAGACCGCTACCCTTAACTCTAGCCTTCTGGAAAGTCTCAGGAGACCCAAACTTGAACAAATTATTTGTAAGGATGTAACATGTATGACTCCTAATCCAATTCCCACTGTGGTCTCCATCTGAAACCAAATTAACCTGATATTTATTGTCTACATTTTTAAACAGCATTCTGGACTTCTGAGCTTTGACCAGAGTCACCCTTCAAGCTCTTGTTATAGTCTCCATCTCTGGACATTTTCAAACTCTTACCACAAACCAACTCAAAGGCTTTTTTTTTTTTTGAGATTGCTTTATTTTATGTATTTAGTACAGGGTCTCACTACACAGATCAGACTTGTAGTGATCCTCTTGCCCTGTTTTCAGCCTCCCAAGTGCTGGGATTATAGGTGTGTACCACCACGCCCAATGTCAATGGCTGTCTCAGTGCATCCCAGGGGAAAGACTAGCACAGCATGCCCAGGGTATGAACCCTGGTCCCTGCGAAGCAGGCTCTTTAGTCTGTTGAGCTAGGCCAGCCCTGCAATTCAAAAGCTTTTAAACTGCGTGGTCAGGAATAGTCACAGCAACTGTGCTCTTTGCTTCCAATATTCTGTGTCAGTCAACTTTTTTATCACTGCTACACAATGTCCCAACACTCACAATTTGTAGAGTAGGGGTTTAATTTGATTTACGGTTTCAAGAAACTCAATCTGTGGTCTGTCAGCCTCATAGTAGGAACAGCATGGTAGGAAGCTCACTTCATGATTCCTGGGAAGCAGAAGAAAGAAATGGTGCCAGAAGGAAGGAACCAGGGATTAACTACATCCAGTGTCATGTTTCCATGGCACCCAGAAGTGTGCTTTACTAAGCCTCTGAGTGGCCATCAAGCCAACCAGTTGGTAATCTGGCTTGTCACATTCTGGAAGGCAGGTGTAGTTAACCTTGAATATTCACAGATTCTGTATTTGCGACCTCAACGTTGATATTCACAGTCCTTTGCAAACCTTGAAATAATGGTAAAACTGAGTGACCTAATAACTACCTTGCCACCTGGAGTGACCAGGCAACATCCTTTGTGTCTCAGTTCTCCTTTTTAAAATGTCATTTTTGCATTTCTTTGTGACAAGTTTTCTGAACTTTTGAGCATTCTGCGGTAGTTTTTTCTTCCTGGAGTGACCCCTCACATGGTGGGTGCTTCAGTGCTGTTGGATGCCAGTGCCACAGAGCTAGCCCTCAACAATACACAGTGAGTGAAGTATCTTTACACAGAAGCCAGTCTGAAGGGAATGTAGGGTTATTGCATGGTGAGAGTATTGTGGCCACAGGTTCACAGAAACCTAACCATGAATTTCTCCTAAGTGCAGTAATTTATTATTGCTAATTGAATGCGTCAACTTCATGCAGTATAACTACTTTGAATAATGAGAATCAACTATATTGTACACTTTTGGAACTTTTGTTTTTTCTTTTTCCAGTACCAGGGATTGAACTCAGGTCCTTGTGTTTGCCAGGCAAGCACTTATTCTATTGAGCTATCTCCCCAGCCCGGTCCTTTAAAGCTTGTCTTTCTTTTTTTTTGTATTGGAGATTGAACTCAGGCCCTTGTGCTTGCTAGGCAGGCACTTATTCTACTAAGCTATCTCCCTGGCACAGGAACTTTCTGAAGTTAAATCATTTGTATAAAGTGTATAGTTACTAATAGGAATTTGAGTCTGGGTTTTTCTGAGTTTAGTTCTTTACTGCATCCTTGTTTCTTTTATAGGTTATGGTAACTATGGTATTTCTCATTGTCCAAGTGTTCATTTTTTTATATTCTAACAGTAGTTAGAGCTTCAGCCATCAGTGCTTTAGAAAAGCACTGCTAAGAATGTGTATTGGCTCCAGTTCCAATGTTACAAAGTCACGGCAGACTTTGGTTTTTGCTGTGCTTGAGTTTGGTGTTTCTGACTATACTGACAGAAGCTGTCCTATGGGTGATACAGCACCTGGTGTGCTGGCAAGTGTGAGAAGGAGCGCCCTTCTCTCACTCTGTGTACTTTGCTTCTTACTTACTTGTTAAAGAAGGGATGGAGAGAATTCAGTTTTGCTCTCACAGATGCTGAGAAGGGAGAAAGTAGGCCAGCAGTGCTAGGGGAGTAGAGGACTGTGTTGCCGGGTGGGAAGTGGTGCCCTCTAGCCATGCAGAGAGAGCTGGGCAGGATGAGGAGGAGCTCAGACCTCAAGTCTGGATGATATTGATCATGCTTGGTCAGTGCTTCATCAGATCCCTGTCTGGGGAGCAGGATGGAAGCAAGGCGAGGGTGAAACAGTGAGAGTTCTAGAGGCAACAGGAAGTAAGACCCTGATTCTAGGCGAGCTCTGAATCTGGAGGATGGGAGCACATAACCTTGTCAGGCAGATGATGAGAGTTAGCATTTAGATGAGAATCCAGGGCCCCAGAGTGGTGGCTGTGAATTTAGAGCTGGAGTGATCAGGACAGAGTTGTCTTTTAGGGTTATAGGAAGTTCCCAGGGTGCCTGGTTTGGGGAGATCACATCTGTCCTCCAGATGTGAAGAGACAGGCCAGTGATGTGGGATGGGAGAGGCT
Source organism: Capromys pilorides (assembly GCA_004027915.1). Taxonomy (NCBI): domain Eukaryota; kingdom Metazoa; phylum Chordata; class Mammalia; order Rodentia; family Capromyidae; genus Capromys; species Capromys pilorides. Next base: position 22,218 of record PVKN010006977.1, read on the forward strand.
TACATGCACCTGTTTGTGCCTCTGTAAGACTGGTGAGAACCTGGCTTTCTCTTTCGAAACTTAGGTGTCCATTAATAAGTGTCTGGGACCCGGAAAGGCTGGGCAGCCTAGAGTGCGAAGCTGCTGCCTCTTTGTTGGGAGGCAAGTCTAGATCCCAATCATGCCACGCATTTTGTAGCTTGAAGCAAATAGGTTCTCTCCAGACCACTTGGTAAGGAAAGGATTTGGAGAGGATCTGCAGGCTCTTATGCAGAGGAACATACAGTAAGAATTCTGGGCTTCCTAGCCATGTGGGATTCCTGTTCCCATCTCTGCAGTCACAAGAAGAAAGCAGCACAGATAATCATGAGTGCCTGAGTGTGGTGAATAAAATGTTATTTGCAAGCTGGGCTGGCCTGAGGGCTGCTGCTTGCTGACTTGTAGTTTCAGATCAAAATAACTTTGAAATCTCTTCCAACTCTAGTGTAGCTTAATTCAATAGAATTAGTGATACAGAATTTGTTACTATTTAGGGTCAGAAATAAATAATGTTGTTATGAGCTCATTTATATCCTTCCCAGGCTGGCATTTTACTAGCAAGAATACTTTGGTATAGTTTTAAGTGCTTTCATATAACTTGTCATATTTGGTTCTTTATCTCATTCCATAAAGAAATAAAGCAGTGTGGTCAGACAGATGTCTACAACCTATCTGTCCATATTTATCATGTTCAGCACAGTTAGCACAGGGGCTGAATAGTGTTGGACCTGGTGGTAGACAACAGGAATGGTGTGACAGTGCTAGCCATCTTCCTCATGGGGCTTGGAGCTAACAGTGCCTGTGACATACTGTTGCCTCTCTTAGGTCACAAGTACTTGCACACTCCACATCTGGCCAACTGCAGATGAACAAAGGTGTGGGGCACATACATCCCAGAATGTGCTTCCCTCCCTTCTGGATGCCAGTCTACCCTGGACCATGGGGATCTGAGCACCCAACAGATCTGGCAGACACAGGCATAGGACCCTGGGTTCCTGGCATTCTAGGTGTTTGACAGCTCTCCTGGGCCCAGGAGAAAAAGGGATATAAACACCTCTCTCTGTTGTTGTCTTGTTCTATTACACCTGCCAACTCTGTAAGGAGAGGTTTTATTATATAAAAACCCAGTGGACTACTATTTATCACAGGATTTTTGAATCCTTATCCCTGTTCCAATTACTTAAATTTTAATAAATTATCTAGTACAATTTAGTGTCCCTTTCTAATACGTCTATCTCTTTTTAGAGCTTTTTTGCTGAGTATTTGGCTATAGCTAATGCTCAAGTTGTTGACTGAAAATGGATAATATTTGTTATAACAAAGTTGTTCTAGGCCTGGTGAAATAAGTAGGCAGACTAAGTGCCTGCCTAGGCAAGTCAGGGGTGAGGGTTTAATCCCTGGCACCACATGCTGCACTGGCCACTGAGACCAGCTGTGGCAATGCACACCTGTAATCCTAGTGCTGGGAAGGCTGAAAACAGGAGGATCACTATGAGTCCACGCTATGCAGTGAGACCCTGTACAACTACATTAAAAAAAAAATAATAATAATAATAAAAAAGTTGTTCTAAAGTGGCTATGTTTTTAAAAATAGTTTTCCCACAGTGTGAACAGGGATCTTTGAGTGTATGATTAAGCCCTTGCTGCAGGATGTTTTATGTAATCCCATAGTAACCACAAAAAAAAAAAAAAATCTAGAGAAAGTACATAAAAGAAAATGAGAAACAAATCAAAATATATCACTACCAAAACAGGCATACCCTCACAGGTACACATGCGTGCACATACACACACACATACACACACACACACACACACACACACACACAAAAGGACACCAAAGAAGAGGAATAAAATAACCCCAGTGTATGGTGATGTTAAGCCCTGTCCTATCAGTAATGTTTTTGTTTCTATGGAGATTAAACGTAGGACTTTTAGCACACAAGCAAGCACTCTGCTACAAAGTTAGATACTCAGTCCTCTTTATTTTTGTGTTTTGAAATAGGGTCTTATTAAATTGATTGTGCTGGTCTTATACTCAAGATTCACCTGCCTGTTTCTTGATATTACAAGTACACATTGTGGAGCCCAGCTGAAGTCATTACTTTCAATGTAATAGAATTTTAAATTCTCTGAAATGGGTAAAAATCAATATGCATCTGGGTTTGGTGGCATATGTTGTAATTCTAGCATTCTGGGAGGCTGAAGCAGAGTTACAAATTTGAGCCCAGTCTAAACAACTTTGGGACTTTGAGATATCACTTATATTCATTGCACGGCCACTAGACAAACAATGTTCCTGATAGGAGAGGATGCAGAAAAATAGGAGGACTTATGTACTACAGGTGGGAATGTTATATGATGCAGCCACTGTGGAGAATAGTGTGAAGGTTCCTCTGAACGTTAGAAATAATACTATAGCATGATCTAACCATCCTGCTTCTGGATATATATCCTAGGCTCGAAAACAAAACCCTAAGGATACCCATGGTCATTGCAGCACTGCGCATAGCCAAGACATAAAGACAGTCTAAATGGGAGTGTATGGATGAGTGGGTGAAGAAAGTGTGGTCTGTATATTCAGGGAGCATTATTCAGCCTTAGAAAGAAGGAATCCTATTATAAGCTGTTATGGGAATTAACCTTGGAGCATGATGTTTGTGCCCTAAGCAGTCACGGAAAGACAGTCCTAATGCCACTTAAGTGAGGTATTGAAATAGATCCTTATAAAGTAGATGAATGGGGTGTGGTGCCACACGCCTTGATCCTGGTGCTTGGGAGTCTGAAACAGGAAGATTGCTGTGAGTTTGAGACCAGCCTGGGCTACATAGTGAGTTCAGGCCAGCTTGAACCATACAGTAAGACCCTGTCTCCAAAAAAATGAAGTATCCTGTGGTTGTTAATGGCTGAATGAGAGAGTGGTGTTCAAATCTGTTCAGAGTTTCAGTTTTATAAGTCAAACAGTTTTAAGGATCCGTTGTATAACTGCATAAAGTTATATATGCAGTTACATACTTTGTACACTTAACAGTGGTCAAGATGGTAAACTTTAAGGCTTGTATCACGTTGAAAAATGGGGTTCCCAGGCCACTCATACTCCCTTAGCCCCCAAACAGGCTCAGTCATTTACAAGTAGAGAAACCCACATTCCAAGGAGGGGCTGTACCAAGCAGGAAAACCCAACAGAAGCAGGGGACAGAGTTCTATCCTGTCAACCTCATGACATGTTCACTAGGCGATCTGATAGGGTGATCTGTCAGTGTGCATGTACTAGGCCGCCATGTTGTCCAGTGGTGGGCTGCATCATTCCTTGGCCTGCTAGCCTTTTATTTCTGACATGGCTTTGATATCCTCTGTGCCCATGTGTGCTGATAAGCTCACAGGTGGCTTTTCTATTAGCATGATTCGTTTATTTGTGGCTTACCACTGTGCTATGCTTCATTCTTTTTGCTAATTTCTGTGTATCCAGCATCTGTGATGATCTGTTCACACAGGCAAGTGACCAAGTCACTCTGCCTCAAAACCTGGGACTCCAGAAGCAACAAATGGCGTTTCTAAAAATCAATAACATAGAGTCACTGTTGGGAGGGCGTAGCCTGCTCTCCACAGAAATTTTACAGTGCATTTGATACCTGGTAACATAAGGTGCCTTTTATTAGATGTAAGGGAATATGTTTGTCTTTTATGTGTCTACTTTTTTGGTTACTAATACAGTTGATCATCATCTCTCTCAGTAGGTTATTTTTAGAGCAGTTTTAGATTCATAGCAAAATTAAGCAAAAGGCAGAGACTGCACCTGCCCGTCTTCACATTCACAGCCTCTTAAGTGTCTGTCCCATAGAGGGTGCATCTCTTAGTCCTGATAAACTCATAAACACCATTGTCATCAACCAGACCCATGACTCATACTGAGAGTGCACTCTTGGTGTCTTATATTCAGTGGGTTTGGATAAGTGTATAATGATAGGTATCTACTGTTTTTATAAAACATAATTTTATTGCCTAAAAATCTTTTCTGTCTTGTCCATTTATCCTTGCCTTCTGCTGATCCCTGGCTATTATTGTTTTTATAGTCTCTCTGATTTCATCACTTCATCTTTTGCAAAATGTCATATATTTGAAGCCATAACAGGGTAGAGCCTTTTCAGATTACCTTCTTTTTTAATTTTTTTTTTTACTTTATTTATCTGTTTGCTTGTTTCTTTCTTTATTTTTTTATGGCTGGCTCAGCCTGCCCTGGCAGTGGGGCTGGCGCAGCATGTGGTGCCGGGGATCGAACTGCAGTCCCTGCAGTTGCCTGAGCTTTCCTAAGCAGGCACTTTAGACCACTGAACCATCTCACCAGCCCCAGATTACCTTCTTTCACTCAGCAATGTGCATTGACATTTTCTACATGTCTTTTCATGGCTTAGTGACTCATTCCTTTATCCATTCACCCACTGATGAGTGTGTGGGTTATTTCCATCTTTATCTGTTCTGTATAATGCTACCATAAACATTTGTGTACAAGATTTTGCATCCACCTGTTTTCATTTTCATAGGTATGTTCCCAAGCATAGAATGGTTGAACCACATGGCACTTGTTTTTAGTTGTTTGAGGAATTGCTGTTGTTCCTTAAAGTGGCTACACCCTTTTATGTCTCCACCGAGTAAGATTTTGATTTCACCACATCCTCACCAATACTGTTTATTATCTGACTTTTGTTTTGTTACTGTCCTAGTGAATATGAAGTATTGTCATTTTGATTTGTATTTTCCTGAAGCTCAGATACAGAACATCTTTTAATGTGCTTAATGGCTACTTGTAATTTCCTTAATGACTTTCTATTTGATTTTTATGCATTTTAAGAAATTGAGGATGTGATTTTTTGAATTTAAAGTTTTTAATATATTCTAAGTAAAAGCTCCTTATTGTATGCATGAGTTGCAGTTAGTTTCTTCTGTACAATCTGTTCTTTGTTCTCTTGATAGTGCCTTTGGAGCATACAGGTTTTTAATTTTGCTGAAGTTCAAGTTGTTTTCTTGTATTGCTTTTGGTATCTCATCTAAAAGTCTTTTTCCAAATTCAGACTCATGAAAATTACTCTCATAGTTTTAGCTCTTATATTTGGGCCTTTGATCCATTGAAATTAATTTTTGTACTTGGTAGGAACAAGGGTCCAGTTTCATTCATTTGCTTACAGTATTCAGTTGCCACTATCTATTGGCCAGAGGATCCCCTCTCCACTGAGTTGCTTTGTACTCCTCTTGCAGAACCAGGCCAACACAGGAATATGAGTCTAGCTCTGGACTCTGGCTTCTGTTCCAGTGGTCTCTGTCCATAAGCTAGCACCACA